>OY720449.1:71272722-71445222 GCA_963082715.1 Harpalus rubripes | reverse complement strand
TAGCTGTAACCTGATAAACAGCTGTTTACCGGTAACAGTACACCGGTAGAATTTTCGTAAATGACTCATATAACTGACGGAAGGTAATGTGCTGGCCACATCAGATTTTTTAAAAATGAGTTTGAAGCGAGAAGAGGTGCCTGGGGCAACTTTTTTGTATAATAATATTAAAGATTATTCGATAATACTACTAAAATGATGGCTTGAGTGTAGACGTGACAGTTCTTTGTTTGGAAGTCGTAACCTTAGCAACCATTAGTTCTATGCTTTGCCGCTAGATGCGCTTGTATAAATTGCAATTTTGTAAGTGTCTATTAACCTATTTCAAGTACTTTGACAACGTAATTGTTGACAACAAATGTACACGTGTGTCTGTTATTTGCAAAATATTTTTTATAATTCTATGAATAAATATATATTCTCTATACTTGCGTAAAGAAAAATTGAAAATTAACCGATCCAATTTTCAGTAATAAATGAAATAGTACATTAAGATACAAGTTTCATAAGACATAATTTTAGCGTACGCGTCATTCTTAGAAACGAGCGGCTTGCCGCGAGTTTTCTAAGGGGACAAGTGTGCTGAAATGTCTTATGAAACATGTATTTTATACTATTTTTTCTATTTTGGTCATTTTATCAAAAAAATTACGTTATTTCATGTCCAGGAATTTCAATTTGGGTTGTTTAATATGTACTTTATGAAACTCATTTGGATGTCATAAAGAAGCACTTTATGACATCCAAATGGATTTCATAAAGTACATATTAAAGAACCAAAATAGAAAAAAATAGTTATTTTATTTATAACAAAAATTGTGTCCGTTAAATTTCGATTTTTCTTTACGCAAGTATAGAAAATATATTTATTTATTTATTTAGAATCGAGTTTAGAATAAATAAAAAAATCAAAACTTCAGATTTTGAGATATTTCGCGTTTCGTCTCTTATTTAAACAATTTTGATACATTTTTGAGACTTTTACCTAAAATACAATAAATATACTTTCATGTTAATCATTAAAATTAGAATAAATACTTAGTACTTAATATAATCATTTAAAATATATCGTGTTCTGAACTACGTTTGAACGCGCGCCATTGGGGTCACATTATTCGTTAAATTTCTTTTCTATCCTGAACTAATTTAACTGTGTAGGTAATATCTACTGTGTATTTAATGAAATTAATTAATTTTTAATATATTCTAATAATATTTCACTGTAATATATAAGTATTTGGTATCAAAAGAAAGCTCGTTATGAGTATAATAATATTTTATCAGTTTTGAAAACCTAAAGGTAAGTTTCCACTGAATTTAGTGGGAATATTTCCCAAAAAATAAATTCCCGGGAATTTGCAAACACTAATTAATAGTAACTAGTTTTACAATTTTATTTATTAATTTTATGCTTAAATTGACTTGGCTACACAGGCAAGGTACACAACATGTATACTTGGCAACCTTGTGGGGCCCTACAAGCACTTGTCAAAGTCACGTGTCCGCCCGCGCGTTATTATCACCTATATGCGCAGAAAATCAACTACGCATTAAAAACATCTAATTTTTTACTAGTCTCTCATTGTTGGCTAATTAACCATAAGGAACAGGAGAGATCACTTATATTGCCAACCATCTAACCGCCCGGGCCCTAACTATTCGTATTTAAATTAACCAATGGACAAGCAGTTAATCGTCTCCTTGGCAACATATTGATATCGCAAACAAACAGCAATAAAAAAATTTTCTAAAGTTTTCACTGCGATTTTCCTCGCGTCTTATTAAAGTACTTTCTGAATAAAGAACGATTTGTTGCATTTTGTGACTTTTTTTCAAGGTAAACAATAAGTTACTTCATCAGATAATGATATTATTTAACAATTACTAAATTTTTGTTGTAGATGGCGAAAAGGTTATGTTGTTTAGTTGTATATGAATTATATATTTTGCTTAAAAACCACTCCAAATGAATTGGGTGTTCAACAACAATATAGTCTTAAAAAGGTAATATTATTCAGTTTATAATTTAGAGAAACAAAATTATCTGAACTTTTATTATCAAACAGAAAATGCAGTTAACGGATTTATCATGATTGAAGAAAGTAAACTATATATTTCTGGACTCTTAGAAACAGCATCAAACAAATCAGAGGAGAAATAAAGATCATCATGGTATACTTAGTTTTAATTCTGTTGACAAACTGTACCCTAAATCTTGCTATTTAAGCGGATCATAAAAATTTGCCATTAAATTAGTTGTTCATTTAATATAAATAAATTTGATTATAAAGTCCCATTTTTAACCAACTCAACTTCAGTATAATGTATAAATATCCTTAATACAGTGAAAATAATTATGTTGTTGATTATGTATTATAGGTTAGAAAATGTATGTAATGTCTATTTTTTTGTACTACAGGTTGTTGATGAAATATAATAATATTATATCAATATTTTGTGTTTATTTTAAGTTTGTAAAAAAAAAAATTTAATAAAAAAAATTGGAAAACTGTCATGAGAGGCATCTTGCGGCCCGGTCCCCAACTAACCGACATGCCGCCTTCGCGGTTCTATTGTTTTAACATTGAGTGCACACTCCTGATCCTCATATTTCATTTCGCGTAAGAAAATAGGGAACGAAAGTGATGACGTCAAGGAGCCAATTTTGTTAGAATAGGTAGTAGTAGCTTTCCAAACAAGAAAATGGCTACCGTCTTGGTAACCGTTGCTATGTTATATTCAAAACTGACCGCGACCGTGAGACGCAATGGCGCGAGGTTTGTTTCCAAACAAAACAAAAACATTGTGCAAAACGTACTTTGACGTTACATGTGCATTACAACGTGGTGGTTAGAGTAATATAATTTTATAGAAGCTATAATAATAATAATAATTTACGGTAGATTAAACAAATATATACATATATACAGTACAATAACATAAGTGAAGCATATATTTTTTTAATTTTAGACCATGGTTATGTGTTTTGCACGATATTGTAAACATTATAGCGAAAAGCATAGTTGCAGATTTTTTATATTCCCAAAAGAGGAGAAAGAAAAAAAAATCTGGCTTTAACTTTTAAGGTATGCAAATAAAAATTTATTAAAATTTATACATATAGTAATTAACCATATTTTAGACGTGAAGATAGAGAACCATCCAAATATTCCTTAGTTTGTAGCTGTCATTTTGTAAACGGTGATCGAAATAATCGACCTACAAAGCAGCCATATGATGGCATATTACCTACCGCCTTGGGCATGTGCACGAACCTTCACAAATTTCGTTCTCAGAATCAAGGTGTAACTATAAAATAAGAATTTAATACATAATAAAACTTATTTTTATGTTTATACTTACTTCCACTTTATATACCCTCTGCTACGCATACTCGCTTCTACCTCATCCCGTATAAGCATTCACTATCATAAATCATATTTTTTACGTGATTAGAGTGCACTGCATTTTCACCACGAGAAACTAATCTAATATCTTCTTTGAAAAAAATATTAATAGATGACAAACGAAGAACATGTCTTTGTGCCATTTTTTTACGAAAACAAAATTACTGTTACATTTATAATCATAAATACAGAATAAATTTGATTTGAATATTACTTGTAACATTCAGGTAAACAGAAATATTTTTTTCCTTGTATTGTATTGCGTCTCGCGGTCGCGGTCGCGGTCAGTTTTGAACATAACATAGCAACGGTTACTAAGACAGCAGCCATTTTCTTGTTTGGAAAGTAAACTATTATCCATCCTAACAAAATTGGCTACTTGACGTCACACTTTCCTTCCCTATAGTACATGGCGCTTGAAAGCCGACCGTTTTTACATGCATTAAATAAATAAATTAAATTTGTGAAATCAAATTTTGTCAATAATATATATTTTTATCTGTAAAAATGTACAAAACCTGAATATTAAAAATAACAACAAACCATGGTTAAACATCACTTAATTCTGTAGACTTTATTTGATAATTGACAACTGACAGGTGATATTTTTTCGGTTTTGTGAACTAGGTTTGCACTCTGACTAATCAAAGGACAGAATTTATATCCCTATTTAAACCAACGTGAAACGAAGTACAGAAACCGCATACAAAATTTCATTTTTAAACGTAAATAACTCGTTTATTTGGAAAAACTACATAAACAACATTACCTTATTGAAAAGAGAAAAAATACTCTTTCCAATAAAAAATGGAAAATATATGGTTCCATTTAAAAAATATATACAGGGTGTTTGACGGAAATCCGGCACCAAGAATATTTCGTTTATTTTGAGAGATAAAAGAAAATGTTAATAAGCAAATTTAAACTGGACAAAGGGGCTCATATGATGACCATAGTAAGAATTTTGCTTCACTTCCGGTTTCAACGGAAATCGGTACAACTTTAAATCTAGCATAGGGAATCTGTATTTTTATATATTTTAGTTTTACTTGAATCATTTCAAAATGACGACCATTTATTTTCAAAGTAGGTATTAATAAAATTCCAAACAAAATTAGACATAGCAAGCTATGAAACAATTTTATTACCTTAAAACAAAAGAAAAGTATTGTAAAAATTGAAGTGCTCTTATCTAACAATTTTGTGATTTAAATTAAGGTATTAAAATTGTTTCATAACTTGCTATGTTTAATTTTGCATGGAATTTTATTAATACATATTTTGAAAATAAAGGGTCGCCCATTTTGAAATGATTGAAGAAAAACTATGATATTTTGGTATCGTTGTGAAACTAATTTTATTTACATTCTGGAAAAAAATATAAATATCGATTCCCTATTCTAGATTTAAACTTGTACCCATTTCCGCTAAAACCGGAAGTGATACGATACAAAATTCTAACTATGATCATCTTATGAGTCCCTTTATCTAGTTTAAATTTGCTTGTTAACATTTTTGTATCTCTCAAAATAAACGAAATATTCTTGGTGCCGGACTTACGCCAAACATCCTGTATATTTTGGCAACCGCTGATACAATTACTTTTTTGCTATCATCAACTTTCTTATTCAAAATAGCACAGTTTTGCTCATTTAACCAACCTGGTACCTCATCAAATAAGAAAGTTACCAATAGTGTGTGAGAAACAGCCTTTATTTTATACATCCAGCTCATGGTGAAAATAGTAAAATCGTATTATATGGAGCCTAAAATGTGCTTATTCATTAAAAACTCGTCATAGAATTTTTTGACCAAAGACCTTCCTTACCTATAGGTGCGGAAGGTAAAAAAGAAAAGTCTCAATAATGGAAATTTATGTTTCAGACTATCATCAAGTTTGCTGGGAAGGGTTCTTATGTGAATCTGTTCTATTTGTGGAACGAATCTTCAGTCGTTTTGCAACAATTAACGTCAAGAAGCATTTATGGATACTCAACCACATTCGATTAGAGCTGATGTGAAGGACGAGAACGCAACATTAACAAATCAAAATTTTGAACAAATTTTCATTAAAGAAGAACCTCTTGAAGAAAGTTTCCAGGACTATGAATTTGATGAAAATTTATTGCAAAATATAAAGAAGGAAGAAAATATAAGTGATAATGATGAACAGATTGACAACCCAATTACGCTAAATAATGATTGTGTTCAAAAATCAGAAGACTTAAATTTAACTTCAACTTTCACAAATAGGTGTATTTATTATAAATGTAAAAATTCAAGAAAAGCAAGCAACAGTGAACATTTTTTTAAATTTCCCGTAAATGATACTGTTCGGTGCGAACAATGGAAAATTAATTGCGGAAACAAACAAATCAGTGATTTGCCGAAAGAACATCTGGCGCGGAGACAGATTTGTCAAAGACATTTCAAAATCGAACACTTTACAAACGAAAGTAAACAACGCCTTGTACATAATGCTGTTCCTATACATTTTAGCAGTAATATAATTTCTCCGTGTGAAAGTGATCCTCAATGTCTTCAAACTTCGACATCAACCACGCCAACTTTTCAACGTAAAATTTTGAATTTAACACCTGAAAAATCAAGATTATCAAGTAATTGTATCACGCCTCCAGAATTGCGAATCGATCCCAGTAAAATTCGACGAGTTTATAGGAATCGATTAAAACCTCCGGGTAAAAGTGACTCTCAGCGTCCTCAACCCTTGACATCAACAACACCAACAAATTTAACACCGGAAAAATCAGAATTATCAAGTAATTTTATCACGCCTCTAGAATTGCGCATCGATCCCAGTAAAATTCGACGTGTTTATAAGAATCGATTAAAAATAAGCTCAGTGAAAGAACAATAATTAAGTTAAATCAAAAATTAGTAGTATAAAAAGCATAAGAAAAATAAATACTTCGCTAAAATTAGAAAAATTATTTGTAATTTCTTTCAGTCCAGTCAATGGAAACCAAAAAAGACCTTTGCCTTAGCTTTCGGCCTTGGGAAGCGCGAGCCACCAACTTGAATGAAAGGTTACACTTTTACTCCAAATGAGACATTATTTTTTTTTTCAATCGCACTACTTTACTTATTCGCTGATTCTATGTAGTTTTTATGAACAATTATTTATTTTATTTTATTTACTTGCACCTTGTGAATCAAGTCACAAAAGATGCCATTTTTATGACGTTTGAAAAAAATGATTCTATTACAATATTTTTTTAATCGTTGATCCTACGAAAAAATAATTAATACGAAATAAGGTTTGAAATAACACACTCGCTGAAGTTTCACAAAATTAAGTTCTTTAATCTTTATTGCAGTTTCGGCTGTTTAGCCATCATCAGAAGATATACATAAAATTACAGAGTTGAGTCCGTCTTATAACTCTAAACGTAATGGTAAGAAGGTTTTTATTACTAGGAAAGGCCAGAGACTAGAATATCCAGGAGCGGTGCATCTAAGAGATCCAGTTGGTCATTCATGAGAAGAAGAATTTTCATTGTGGCTTTCTTAATCTCATACGCTTCTAGGAAGATTAGTCTTTGGACTTTCTTTTCATAATGTAAAATTTCCAACTTTGTTTATTGCACGTGTCGTTGTGGTCTATTAAATGTTTGGCTACGTTGGAATTTAATTTATTTTTGAAACAATCAGTATGCTCTTTGAATCGTATATTAAAATTGCGTCTTGTTTGACCTATATATATATATATATATATATATATATATATATATATATATATATATATATATAGTTTTTTAAGCTGTATTTGTAAAAAATGTGACGTTTCGCATACAAAAATACTTTTTGTGCAACCGGACGCGAAATAAGCATTTCGAAGCCACAATACAGGCCGCGAAATTGGATTTCGCGCCCGTTGTTATCGTAACGGCCGCGAAATTCGGTAAACAATCACTTTGACACTTGAGATTTGCATGGTTTTGTTTATCAAATGTTAATCCCATAGCTACCTTGAAAGCTAACTTTCTATTTATAATGAAACTGTTGAAAACTAATAAAATTTGTAATTACATATTTTTTGCGGTTGCACAAAAAATATTGTGTACACCTTGTCCGCGAAATCCTTTAGCGCCCTCGAGATTGTCTTGCCTCGGCCGCAAGCGGCCTCGGCGGCAATTTTTCTTTCGGTAGGTACTCTGAAGAGTGATTTCGCGGCCTTGATATACAAATAACTATTAATGTAACGGTAACCTAAGGCGCAGAACTTAATTTAACGAAACTCGGATGGTTAAATTTATTTTATAGGTATTTAATATTTAACCGTACTTTTTGTCAGAAAAAATAAAATCATAATATTGCTTTCCGCGCCCTAATATTTGTGGAATTTAGTATTTTTAAGAATTTTGCAACTATACATAACCAGGTAGGTATAAAAATTTTGAGGGGGGGATATTCTAGACTTTAGCCGGGAATGCATATATGCCAACTTGACGCGTTCACTGCATCTCGCATTACACTTCCAAGAACGAAACGTAATTTAATTTAAACATGTGCAATATTTGCATTATGTTTTAGGATAGATTTGCGTTTATATTTTTACCTCTCGCTAAGAGAGGTATTGTATTCATGCTAAAAATCGCATATCCAGATTTTAGTGAATAAGCACGTTTTAAGGTCCTTAGAATCCGATTATAACATTTTTTGATGATGTCCGTATGTGTGTGTGTGGATGTGTGTGAGTGTGTGTGTGTGTGTGTGGATGTTGGATTCACCATAACTCAAATACTATAAGACTTAAGACATTTTTAACTACGGATTCCTCAATCTAACAATAATGGGAAGAGTCGATTCAGTTTTGGTAACAATTGGACAACCGGAAGTAGTAGTTACAAGAAAAAAATCATCTAAATATTATTTATCGAAAATTTATGTAAATACTTATATTAAAGAACGTTAAATTCTTTATTCGATAAATATAAATTCATTATTATATCTTCTATAGATTTAGAGATAAAGAAATGCATATAAAATAATTTGATGTAAAAATTCTTAGATCAAACTACTTCAAGGCAAGAAATTCAAATGTTTGTAATTCACACATAAATGGCACTGTCAAAATTATTTGTATGCCACTGTCAAAAATATTTGTACATCATTATGAAGATTATGAAAATAAATAAAAAGTCAACAACGCAAAAGAATATACCTAAAAAAGAATATAAAAGGAATTTACGAAAAAATGACGAATAAAAGAAAAGGAAAGTAGAAAAAAAAACAGGATATTGAATATAAAGAAAATGTATGTATTGTACATAATTTATATTAAAATAATTATTTTGTAGTGAGACATGAATATATGTATTTGCATTTAAAAATATTTTTCGTTTTATGCGTACAACCAAGTAAAATATCTGGCGAGAGGTTATGTGCTGGCCACATCAGATTTTTTTATTAAAAGTAATAAAATACGTTCATTTTCGATGTTTACTGGCTGGTACCCGCTGGCTTCGCAACCGCTAGTCAGTTATTACTTTAACCCCGCACAACACGATTTTGGTGATAATTTAAAAATATTTCAAACAATTCAGGAGTTATGAGCCCTGAAAAATGCATGTAGTCTCGGTCAAAAATGGTTCAATATCACGATTTCGATAGAGTTTATTTTTGCAAAAATGTATTTTAGAGGGTTAATTATTTCCGGTACAAAGTGGTAGAAATTTCCGGTTAAAAACTCTTGAAACCCGGGTTCAAAAATTGTACATTTTTGCTAAAAATGTGTGGTTAAAAATCGCTGAATATCTCGATTTCGGTTAAATATAGCGATAATTCTTGTATAAAAGATATATTAAAATTTTAAAAGTGTCAAAAAATCCTTAAAGATTGCGGAAAATAGAATCGAAATTTTGGGAAAAATTTGTCCCAAAAAATGCATGTTATTTTGCTCTCAACTCCTCAACGGTTTAAATTGTTTTCAAATTAACACTAAAAGCATATTAGTTTCGAGAGCGGCTTGACCGACAGAGGCAAAATGTCAAAACCTCACTTTTTTACTGTCAATCAAATATCTTCATTAAAATCACCATTTTCAACAAATTTTAAACATAAATAAATGATTTTTAGTGAATTTTATGTGTTTCCTGTAAATTTCAGTCGAACTCATAACCAAATAAAAGTTTTGATGTTTCGAAAGAATTGCGAAAAATTCAGAATGGGCGTCATATTAGAAATAAAATAAAACTTTGCCCAGACGGTTTTAAGATTTGGAATTAAGTTGCTTTATGTTTTAAACCCCGTAGAACACGAATTTAGTGTTAATTTGAAAACAATTTAAACCGTTGAGGAGTTGAGAGCAAAATAACATGCATTTTTTGGGACAAATTTTTCCCAAAATTTCGATTCTATTTTCCGCAATCTTTAAGGATTTTTTGACACTTTTAAAATTTTAATATATCTTTTATACAAGAATTATCGCTATATTTAACCGAAATCGAGATATTCAGCGATTTTTAACCACACATTTTTAGCAAAAATGTACAATTTTTGAACCCGGGTTTCAAGAGTTTTTAACCGGAAATTTCTACCACTTTGTACCGGAAATAATTAACCCTCTAAAATACATTTTTGCAAAAATAAACTCTATCGAAATCGTGATATTGAACCATTTTTGACCGAGACTACATGCATTTTTCAGGGCTCATAACTCCTGAATTGTTTGAAATATTTTTAAATTATCACCAAAATCGTGTTGTGCGGGGTTAAAGTAATAACTGACTAGCGGTTGCGAAGCCAGCGGGTACCAGCCAGTAAACATCGAAAATGAACGTATTTTATTACTTTTAATAAAAAAATCTGATGTGGCCAGCACATAACCTCTCGCCAGATATTTTACTTGGTTGTACGCATAAAACGAAAAATATTTTTAAATGCAAATACATATATTCATGTCTCACTACAAAATAATTATTTTAATATAAATTATGTACAATACATACATTTTCTTTATATTCAATATCCTGTTTTTTTTTCTACTTTCCTTTTCTTTTATTCGTCATTTTTTCGTAAATTCCTTTTATATTCTTTTTTAGGTATATTCTTTTGCGTTGTTGACTTTTTATTTATTTTCATAATCTTCATAATGATGTACAAATATTTTTGACAGTGGCATACAAATAATTTTGACAGTGCCATTTATGTGTGAATTACAAACATTTGAATTTCTTGCCTTGAAGTAGTTTGATCTAAGAATTTTTACATCAAATTATTTTATATGCATTTCTTTATCTCTAAATCTATAGAAGATATAATAATGAATTTATATTTATCGAATAAAGAATTTAACGTTCTTTAATATAAGTATTTACATAAATTTTCGATAAATAATATTTAGATGATTTTTTTCTTGTAACTACTACTTCCGGTTGTCCAATTGTTACCAAAACTGAATCGACTCTTCCCATTATTGTTAGATTGAGGAATCCGTAGTTAAAAATGTCTTAAGTCTTATAGTATTTGAGTTATGGTGAATCCAACATCCACACACACACACACACACTCACACACATCCACACACACACATACGGACATCATCAAAAAATGTTATAATCGGATTCTAAGGACCTTAAAACGTGCTTATTCACTAAAATCTGGATATGCGATTTTTAGCATGAATACAATACCTCTCTTAGCGAGAGGTAAAAATATAAACGCAAATCTATCCTAAAACATAATGCAAATATTGCACATGTTTAAATTAAATTACGTTTCGTTCTTGGAAGTGTAATGCGAGATGCAGTGAACGCGTCAAGTTGGCATATATGCATTCCCGGCTAAAGTCTAGAATATCCCCCCCTCAAAATTTTTATACCTACCTGGTTATGTATAGTTGCAAAATTCTTAAAAATACTAAATTCCACAAATATTAGGGCGCGGAAAGCAATATTATGATTTTATTTTTTCTGACAAAAAGTACGGTTAAATATTAAATACCTATAAAATAAATTTAACCATCCGAGTTTCGTTAAATTAAGTTCTGCGCCTTAGGTTACCGTTACATTAATAGTTATTTGTATATCAAGGCCGCGAAATCACTCTTCAGAGTACCTACCGAAAGAAAAATTGCCGCCGAGGCCGCTTGCGGCCGAGGCAAGACAATCTCGAGGGCGCTAAAGGATTTCGCGGACAAGGTGTACACAATATTTTTTGTGCAACCGCAAAAAATATGTAATTACAAATTTTATTAGTTTTCAACAGTTTCATTATAAATAGAAAGTTAGCTTTCAAGGTAGCTATGGGATTAACATTTGATAAACAAAACCATGCAAATCTCAAGTGTCAAAGTGATTGTTTACCGAATTTCGCGGCCGTTACGATAACAACGGGCGCGAAATCCAATTTCGCGGCCTGTATTGTGGCTTCGAAATGCTTATTTCGCGTCCGGTTGCACAAAAAGTATTTTTGTATGCGAAACGTCACATTTTTTACAAATACAGCTTAAAAAACTATATATATATATATATATATATATATATATATATATATATATATATATATATATAGGTCAAACAAGACGCAATTTTAATATACGATTCAAAGAGCATACTGATTGTTTCAAAAATAAATTAAATTCCAACGTAGCCAAACATTTAATAGACCACAACGACACGTGCAATAAACAAAGTTGGAAATTTTACATTATGAAAAGAAAGTCCAAAGACTAATCTTCCTAGAAGCGTATGAGATTAAGAAAGCCACAATGAAAATTCTTCTTCTCATGAATGACCAACTGGATCTCTTAGATGCACCGCTCCTGGATATTCTAGTCTCTGGCCTTTCCTAGTAATAAAAACCTTCTTACCATTACGTTTAGAGTTATAAGACGGACTCAACTCTGTAATTTTATGTATATCTTCTGATGATGGCTAAACAGCCGAAACTGCAATAAAGATTAAAGAACTTAATTTTGTGAAACTTCAGCGAGTGTGTTATTTCAAACCTTATTTCGTATTAATTATTTTTTCGTAGGATCAACGATTAAAAAAATATTGTAATAGAATCATTTTTTTCAAACGTCATAAAAATGGCATCTTTTGTGACTTGATTCACAAGGTGCAAGTAAATAAAATAAAATAAATAATTGTTCATAAAAACTACATAGAATCAGCGAATAAGTAAAGTAGTGCGATTGAAAAAAAAAATAATGTCTCATTTGGAGTAAAAGTGTAACCTTTCATTCAAGTTGGTGGCTCGCGCTTCCCAAGGCCGAAAGCTAAGGCAAAGGTCTTTTTTGGTTTCCATTGACTGGACTGAAAGAAATTACAAATAATTTTTCTAATTTTAGCGAAGTATTTATTTTTCTTATGCTTTTTATACTACTAATTTTTGATTTAACTTAATTATTGTTCTTTCACTGAGCTTATTTTTAATCGATTCTTATAAACACGTCGAATTTTACTGGGATCGATGCGCAATTCTAGAGGCGTGATAAAATTACTTGATAATTCTGATTTTTCCGGTGTTAAATTTGTTGGTGTTGTTGATGTCAAGGGTTGAGGACGCTGAGAGTCACTTTTACCCGGAGGTTTTAATCGATTCCTATAAACTCGTCGAATTTTACTGGGATCGATTCGCAATTCTGGAGGCGTGATACAATTACTTGATAATCTTGATTTTTCAGGTGTTAAATTCAAAATTTTACGTTGAAAAGTTGGCGTGGTTGATGTCGAAGTTTGAAGACATTGAGGATCACTTTCACACGGAGAAATTATATTACTGCTAAAATGTATAGGAACAGCATTATGTACAAGGCGTTGTTTACTTTCGTTTGTAAAGTGTTCGATTTTGAAATGTCTTTGACAAATCTGTCTCCGCGCCAGATGTTCTTTCGGCAAATCACTGATTTGTTTGTTTCCGCAATTAATTTTCCATTGTTCGCACCGAACAGTATCATTTACGGGAAATTTAAAAAAATGTTCACTGTTGCTTGCTTTTCTTGAATTTTTACATTTATAATAAATACACCTATTTGTGAAAGTTGAAGTTAAATTTAAGTCTTCTGATTTTTGAACACAATCATTATTTAGCGTAATTGGGTTGTCAATCTGTTCATCATTATCACTTATATTTTCTTCCTTCTTTATATTTTGCAATAAATTTTCATCAAATTCATAGTCCTGGAAACTTTCTTCAAGAGGTTCTTCTTTAATGAAAATTTGTTCAAAATTTTGATTTGTTAATGTTGCGTTCTCGTCCTTCACATCAGCTCTAATCGAATGTGGTTGAGTATCCATAAATGCTTCTTGACGTTAATTGTTGCAAAACGACTGAAGATTCGTTCCACAAATAGAACAGATTCACATAAGAACCCTTCCCAGCAAACTTGATGATAGTCTGAAACATAAATTTCCATTATTGAGACTTTTCTTTTTTACCTTCCGCACCTATAGGTAAGGAAGGTCTTTGGTCAAAAAATTCTATGACGAGTTTTTAATGAATAAGCACATTTTAGGCTCCATATAATACGATTTTACTATTTTCACCATGAGCTGGATGTATAAAATAAAGGCTGTTTCTCACACACTATTGGTAACTTTCTTATTTGATGAGGTACCAGGTTGGTTAAATGAGCAAAACTGTGCTATTTTGAATAAGAAAGTTGATGATACCAAAAAAGTAATTGTATCAGCGGTTGCCAAAATATACAGGATGTTTGGCGTAAGTCCGGCACCAAGAATATTTCGTTTATTTTGAGAGATACAAAAATGTATATATATATATATATATATATATATATATATATATATATATATATATATATATATATATATATATATATATATATATATATATATATATATATATATATATGTATATTATAAATATAGTGAACTGACTTTTGGGTACACTTCGTAGCATGACATTACCACAGGATTATCCCAAGCTTAAGCAGGTACAAACACAGAGAGGTATTCTAATATTTTTACTTGCGAACAATGTTTATTACACAAAATAAAAATATATAACAAAAATAAGAATCAAAACATAAGTACAAAACCACTTAATTAATTATCACATGATTAACACGTCAAAAAAAAAACAAACATAAAAAAGTAAAAATACAAGTAAAATGAAAAACAAAATAGAATATGTATGTACCATACGAAGGTACAAAAACGTGAACTCTACTTAGGTAACTAAATATCACATAGTTAATATGTTGTCAAAAAATTAACATAAGCATAACCTAAAACATAAAAGTAAAAATACAAGAAAAGTGGACACAAAATATTTACAAGATACAAAATCATGATCTGAAATATTATATGGTCAATATGTACTCAAAAAATAAGTGAGAAATATAAAAAAGTAAAAACACAAGTAAAATTATCACAAAATATATACAAGAACAAAATTTTTTCAGTCGATACCTACAAAGTCTTCATCTTCTGTTTCACTGTCACTACTCGATTCACCTGTATTTACTGTTATTATTAACTCACTTGTAGTATTATTTACAAATTGATATTGATTTTCAATTTCAATTACGTGACGAACATAATTCTTCCAGTTTTCAGCGGTAATTTTATTAATTTCTGAATTGATTGTCTCTATTACTTTATGACTTACTGTTGGTGCAGTGTTGTGTTTTCTAATCCCATTTTTCAATTGACTCCATATTAACTCAATTGGATTAAAAATACAGTAATAGGGCGGCAATCGAAGAACACTATGCCCCAAATTTTCTGCTGCAGTATCACAATAATAAATTTTATCAACAGGTTTTGATTTCACTACTTCTAACAACTGCGCTTTGTTGTAGCTTTCTTCAAAATATATATCATTTTTATATAAATATTCGATAATTTCAGCTTTAGTGTTGTTTTGCGTGGGAACTTTATTAATTTGTCGGGAATGATAACTTGCGTTATCCATAACAATAACGCTGTTTGCTGGTAAATTCGGTAAAAGTTTTTCCGTGAACCATTTCTCAAATACTTCAGCATTCATATTGTCGTGGTAGTCAACGTTGCAATGACGGATATTTTTAGCAGATAGAAAACTACAATTATCAACCCACCCGTTTTCAGAACCAGCATTTAAAATTATTAACCGTTTTCCACGCGATGCTGGTACACTTACAGTGCATTGTTCACTGCCATTGGTCCAACCTTTGGATTCTGTTTCATAAGTATCGTACCATGTTTCGTCCAAATATGTAATTGGTCGTTGTTCTTCTCTAAACTTTTTAATAGTGAGTAAATACTTATGACGCCATTGTCGCAACCTATAACTTTCCATTAAAACTCTACGTTTATCCACTTTTTTATACGTAAACCCCATAGATTTTAAGGCATTTCGTAACGTTGAAATACTACAATTAACGCCTGTATTATTATCGTTCAGTCTTTGATGCACTGTTTTTAAGGTTGGTAATATATTTTCTTCATACATAGAATACACGGTTCTTCTAATAACGTCTAAGTCAAAATCAGATAGGGTTCTTCGCTGACCCGTATCTTTTCGCGTTTTCCTGACATGAACACCATTTTTTATTATTTTTTGAACTGTTGTAATTGGCACTTTTGTTAAATGAGCAGTTTTTTTCAAAGGGTACTTATCACCATCTTCTTGTAAAGTATTGTACACATTTAATACTAATTCTTTAGCCTTACGCGGCAAATGAACTCGCTTATTTTTAAAATCATTATCTTCTTCAATTTCAGCCGCACTATCATCACACCAAGGTCTCCACATTTTCGCTGTTCAAATACGTTCAACCAACACTGACCGACAATATCGAACAATGCCTGCATAACACAATGTTTGGCTATTTATGTGTATTTCCAATCATACAGTTAACTTACCAGCCTAAGTACAAATTAGTTTTTAATTATATGTACAGTTTAATTCGGAATTTCCTTAAATACAGGCCTTCCTACTGAACAGCGGCGCCCTGTTGTGAGACAGGTAAAAACCGCAAATTATGCAGTCAGGTCAGTTCACTATATTTAAAATTACCGTATATATATATATATATATATATATATATATATATACAGGGTGTTTTTTTTCAAGGTGTACATAGGAGATTAACATGGGAAATCAGTTTTTTGCAGGCTGTTGCCCCCCGTTTTAACTGACAATAATCGTTTTGGTATCATTAGAAAGATAAAAAAATTCTGCATCAAATGATACATGTACATTAGTCATTATTTTAATTGTAGAAATTAATTTTTAAATATATTCAATTTCTTAATAATAGCGATAGCCATGGCAAGTGAACAAAAAAATAAACAAATGTTTGACGTTTGACTTTTTATCTGTCACAATTCGGTAGATGATTTTTTTGATTTTATCCTTTTAATATTTTAAAACAGAGCAGAAATTGTTTGAAAGAAATTTAATTCATTAAATTATTACATAATAAAACTTACACAAGAATTTTTTATCTAATTTTTTTTTATAAATGTACATAAATAATACTGAATAAACTAATAAACTTATTTACAATAAATATTCAAAGACAGTGCCATTTTGTGCAAGACAATAGCCCAGTCTGTTATAAAATGAACTCCGTACATTAAATAATTTTCTTGGCGTTATGCGGAGACATTCATTAAAAATTGCATCTCGCAATGACTGTAAGTTTTGGTGTCTTATTTTGTAAATTTGGCTTTTTAAGTGGCCCCATAAATAAAAATCGCAAGGAGTAAGATCAGGAGATCTAGCTGGCCAATTAATAGCACCTCCTCGTCCAATCCAACGTTCAGGAAATGCCAGATCTAAAAATTCTTTAACTCTCCTTCCATTGTGAGCAGGGCATCCATCATGTTGGAACCAAACTTCCTGCTCTGGATGCGCAACATTATCTATTGCAGGGCCAATTTCGTTCTGCAGCAAATCCAAATAATTTTCGGTATTTAAATTACCACCAATTTCAAAAGGGCCAATGATATGGTGACCAAAAATACCGGCCCACAAATTAATTTTTTGTGGATATTGCGTCCTAGTCGATACACTTTTTCTTGGGTTATCTACAACCCAATAACGGGTATTTTGTACATTTGGTTCGTTATTAAGGGTAAAAGTACATTCGTCTGTGAAGCAAATCCTTGATAAAAAGGTACGATCGGTATTGGCCCTGTTCTGCATCTCTTCACAAAATACTATTCGGTTTTCTTCATCAAAAGGAAAAAGTTCTTGATGCCGCTGAATTTTATAAGAGTAGTAGCCATGTTTTTTTAAAACCTTGTAAACAAAGGTGGATGTGCAATCCAATTCATTTGCAATACGTCTAATGCTCGAAGATGGGTCCAAATTTATCATTGCTAATATCCTTTCTTCTAATAAATCGTGTTCCGGTCTATTTATATTCTCATTAGCAGGTACAGGAATACTTTTTGTAGACACATTTGCTGTCCTTTCAAACTTTTGCACCAATTTGCTTATTGTTGATACACTTGGAATATGACGGTTTATAAATTTTATAGAAAATAAATCTCGTACTCTACGATAACTATTACCTCCATAAAAACTTTTGATAATGAAAACACGCTCTTCATTAGTATAAAGATTATACATTTTTACACAAATTTCAAAGTAATAATGACAAAACAGTATAAATGTCAAAGTCAAAGTTATTATTTAAAACAAATTAAAACAAAACATTCATAGGTACCTATATTTTTTATGAATAATGATATATCAATTAATTTCCAATATTCAAAAATTAATATATGCCATTTAAATACGATATAATGTACATGTGTTTGGTGTCATTTGATGCTGAATTTTTTTATCTTTCTATTTAGATCACAACCATCGTTCTAAGTTAAAACGGGGGGCAAAAGCCTGCAAAAAACTGATTTCCCATGTTAATCTCCTATGTACACCTTGAAAAAAAACACCCTGTATATATATATATATATATATATATATATATAGGGTGTTATATTTTAATGGACTCAGCAAATAAACTATTATTCACGAAATATGACTATTCAAGGTCATTTATGAGCCGTCTGATTACTTGCAGATAACTTCATTACATTTCGTTTGCATAGGCGTGCAACATGAAATATTTATGAACACATTTTAACTGACAAAATAAATATAATTCATTCAAAATTATGTTTCTTTCTAAATAATGCCTTTCTGAAAGATTTATGTTCTTCACTTATGTTTTTGCAAAATACAAAAACATAGACTTAACTTATAAACCAAGGAATAATAATTTAATTTAAACGTCAACGCCACTGGGTAAATATTAGCACAGAGGGCAGTGTAATAGATAATTAGGTATCTGTAATTCTACGACATATGTCATTATTATTTATAGTGTGTTAGAAAGTAATGCCACTATTTACGTATATCTGTCACACCACATAAATTAAATAGACATAGGTCAAATAATCGTTCTCTTTCTAATACAAAATGTTGCTAAGATATTGCTATAAAGTGATGTGTATTCTTTCGATGACCTTGAATAGTCATCTTTCGTGAATAATAGTGTATCTTGCTTATTGGGTGAAAGTGAAGGAATAACCGTTAGGCAAATGTACACCGTTATTATACAATATACAGGGTGTTGGCGGTTAGGGGTGAACATAAGGATTTAACATGGGATTTTAGTTTTTTGCAATTTCCTGCTCTCCTGTTCATTTTACGGCAAAAACTGTAGAGTACAAAATTGTTCAGAATTAAAAATTACATACAAAAATGTATTTACATTTATTATTATGTTTTTGGTTTCTTCACAATTTTAAAAAGAAATTTCAAAATTTCTGTTAATTTGTAGCAATAGCCATGACTTATAACTCAAATGTTTAAACATAATAATGTCATTCAATTTCTGTCACATTTTCGAAATTTTCTCTAATAAAAAGTTAATTTAATAATGAATGTTTATTCGAATAAGGAACGAGTTTTTATTATAAAAAATTATTATGGTGGAAATAGTTTTAGAAGAATACGTGATTTGTTTTTCATAAAGTACGAAAATACACCAATTTCTATTATAGTAACAATTTCTGAACTTGTTAAAAACGTTGAGAACACAGCTAGTGTAGCTGTGAACGAAGGTAATGATGGAAATAATAATAATAGAAGACGTTATAATGAAGTGAATGAAGAAATGGTATTGCCTATGATAAATCAAAATTCTACGTACACTATTATTCACGAAAGATGACTATTCAAGGTCATTTGTGAGCCGTCTGATATAATATTACTTGCAGATAACTTCATTGCATTTCATATGCAGAGGCGTGCAGCATGAAACATTTATGGACACATTTAAACTGAAAAACTAAGAGTAATTCATTTGAAAATTATGTTTTTTTCTAAATAATGCCTTTCTGAAAGATTTATGTTCTTCACTTATGTTTTTGCAAAATACAAAAACATTGACTTAACTTATAAACCAAGGACTTATAATTTGATTTAAACGTCAACGCCACTGGGTAATTGTTAACACAGAGGGCACTGTAGTAGATAATTAGGTATCTGTAATTCTACGACATATGTCATTATTATTTATAGTGTGTTAAAAAGTAATGCCACTATTTACGTATATCTGTCACACCACATAAATTTAATAGACATAGGGCAAATAATCTTTCTCTTTCTAATACAAAATGTTGCTAAGCTACAGCTATAAAGTGATGTGTATTCTTTCTTCGAACAAATCACCTTGAATAGTCATCTTTCGTGAATAATAGTATAGTTGATACATTTGGAATTGGTTTATTATTAAATGGTATACCTAATAAAAAAAAGCGTATTAAAATTAAAAGGTGTTTGTTTTTATTTAATTTTTAAGTTAGATTAACGCATAGTTGACGTTTATAAATAATTTTTGACAACCAGAAAAAAATAAATTCCATGGCTGTTGCTACAAAATAACAGAAATTTTGAAATTTATTTTTAAAATTGTGAAGAAACCAAAAACATACTAATAAATGTAAATACATTTTTGTATGCAATTTTTAATTCTGAAAAATTTTGTACTCTACAGTTTTTGCTGTAAAAAGAACAGGAGAGCAGGAAATTACAAAAAACTAAAATCCCATGTTAAATCCCTATGTTCACCCCTAACCGCCACCACCCTGTATATATATACAGTGTGTTCAAAAAAATTCCTAACTCGGAGTAGGCTCTGAACAAAGAAACGTATCTCAATTTAAAAACATTTAATTAAATGTCAATTTGACATGAGATATTGTCAAAAATGTTATCTAAAGAAAATCAAAGCTTTTCTTCTTGAATCTTATTTTAGAAATGGAAACAAATTAGAAAACGGCGAATGTCAATATACTTTACCCCTCTTCCTTGTCTTTTATCCTTTAAAATTACATTTTAAGATCAGTTTTGACAACTTGACTTTTGAATTAAATAATGATCAGACATACGTTTCACTGTTCGTAGCCTACTCCGAGCTAGGAATTTTTTTGAACACACTATATATATATATATATATATATATATATATATATATATATATATATATATATATATATATATGTATACAGGATGTTATATTTTAATGGACCCAGCAAATATCTCGCTTATTTATTAAGTTGATAATTTCTTTCATATAACATAATTTATACAGCAACATGTTAGCTACTTGAGGACGGATGTACATTCTTGATACCACTTCTAGTTTATTAGTAATTAATATCTACTTTGAAATTTCAAATAGAACAAACTATATTTTTTTACAAATTTCAGAAATACATCAAATTTGTTTTACAATCATGTAAAGTAATCCATATGTTACATTATTAAAAAGTAAAATGGCGGGCACTTTTTTATACACCTAATTGTAAAGAGAATAGTGAGCCATGACTGTGGCTTGAAATAAAACAATAAGGTGTTGCACGGTTTTTTTCTTTGCTTTAATAAAAAGAATAAGAATAGTATATTATGTTATTAGGAGTAGAAAGCGGTCTTTTTGTGTTGAACCCAGCTATTGCGGCCGAGGCGCCAGCCGAGGCTACGCAAGCTGGGTAAAACACAAAAAGGGCGTTCTACTCCGAATGACATATACTATTTTTTCTTCAAGTGTTTCAAAGAATTTTTTGACATTTTTTTGGAATGTTTTATCTGTAGTGTTTGCAATTTCAGCCAAAGCTGGCTTTGTACACTACAAAACAAAAACGATACAACTGTCAAATAACAATTTTCATTATAATCTGTGTTGCTGTGACAACTACCGCCGCCAGCGGTGAACTAACACACTAACATTTTTTTACTAGTACAACAATAACAACATTTTTGTACTAGTAAGACAATGAACATCTTCTATAATGTGTATATAGGAGCATAATATGAATATTATAATACGCTTGAAGAAAAAAAATATTTAGCCCCTATTTTATATTTTTTTCGTATTATTCTATATTCATGAGAAAATTGTCTTTGAAATTATAATGTTTGAATTTCCGCTTCCCCTTTCGCCTGATGACGTTCGAATAAACCTAACCAAAGAGGGTGTGACTTACATTTACCACAGACGGAATTTAAACGAGTGACAAGTCATGACAGCTGTCAATTACTACTGATTTTTGTATTTGGAAATAATCAAACATGGTTGTAAAAAAGTGTTTTGTGCAATGTCCCTAAATAGAACTGATAATAGGGAAACATAAAACATAGTGCCTCAAAACGAAGAAAGAAGAAAGAAATGGTTGTCGCAAGTAAAGATAAAAACATAAAATCAAAACTTCTTTGTTGTAAAGATCATTTTAATGTAAATATAAATATTTTTATAATTAAATAAGAACTATTGAATACATTTATTTTTTGTGCAACCGGACGCAAAATAAGTATTTCGCAGCCGCAATAAAGGCCGCGAAATTGGATTTCGCGACCGTTGTTATGGTAACGGCCGCGAAATTCATTTCGCGGACGTTGTCATGGTAGCGGCCGCGAAATTAGGTAAACAATCACTTTGACACTTGAGAATTGCATGGTTTTGTTTATTATATGTTAAACCCTTAGCCACCTTGAAAGCTAACTTTCTATTTATAATGACACTGTTGAAAATTAATAAAATTTGTAATTACATATTTTTTGTGGTTGCACAAAAAATATTGTGTACACCTTGTCCGCGAAATCCTTTAGCGCCCTCGAGATTGTCTTACCTCGGCCGCAAGCGGCCTCGGCGACAATTTTTCTCTCGGTACGCTAAAGAGTGATTTCGCGGCCTTGATATACAAATAACTATTTTTAGCTGGAAAATGATGCACTCAGGCTACGGTTTCTTATACCGGCTAATCTTTGTACTATTGGACCATAAGCGAGATTGATAAATCCAGGATAAAATATAGACGGTATTGCTTAAGACCACTACTGACGATAATGTCAATCTCCAACCGAAGAGGATCTATTCTAAACAATGTGTCGCTGGAATATGTTTTAATAATATTGTATTCTGTATGTTCCTGACACGAAATAAATCTAAAAGTCAAAATAAAAAATAAAGTGTGTGTGTGTCTGTCATAAAGTATCAGGTGTCAACTAAAATGGAAAAAAGAGAGAACGGGGGAAAATTACTCAGAAATAGACAAAGAAATCATGTTGGAGATAACTAAATGTAAAAATAATATATGGGTTTAAATTTATAATGAATTTAATTTAATTAATGTTGACGTGTCAAATTTATTTTACACAATAAAATTTACTTCCTCGAACATCGGTGGAGTAATTTATTCTGTAGATTTACTTAGCTAGTATTTTTATTCTTTTTTGACGAAAATCTCTGGAATAAACTATTTTACTTCAGCAGTAAATTTTACTTTGCTAGTGCTTTACTTATCCATCTTTTATAATACTGGGCATTAAACTATGAAATATAACGCTATAATATAATAATAAATAACTAAGAACTACGCTAAAGAACCAAAAATCACGCTGCACTATAAGTCAGACGTCAGACCTTATGTCACACAATTGTCATTAAAGCAATCATTGACGTTGATGTATAATACATTTGTTTTTTTTTTCATCATCTTTCCAGTCCTGTTTCCAGTTTTGCAATTGGCTAATGTATGTCTGATGCCACAAACAGTGTAATTTGGCGCCAATTCAAAAAGTATATTTTTAAACAGCTACTGTGCTTAATATATACAGAAATTTGAACAGAAAATCATATTTAATAACACGAACGTACTTTTTCGAATTTCAGAAGAAAAAAGATATGTTAATTTTTTTGCAACACCTCATTAACTAAAACAATTGTAACTATTATTATTTAACGAAATAATATTCATAATAATACAGAAAATAAGAATAAGGAACACTTAATAACAACAAAATGATTTTACAACAGTCATGACTCACTATTCTCTTTCCAATTACATAGGTATATAAAAAAATGCCCGCCATTTTACTTTTTAATAATGTAATATATGGATTGTTTTACATGATTGTAAAGCAAATTTGCTGTACTTTTCAAATTTGTAAAAAAATATAGTATGTTCCATTAGAAATTTCAAAGTAGATATTAATTACTAATAAACCGGAAGTGGTATCAGGAATATACATCCGTCATCAAGTAGCTTATATGTTGCTGTATAAATCATGTTATATGAAAGAAATTACCAACTTAATAAATAAGCGAGATATTTGCTGGGTCCATTAAAATATAACATTCTGTATATATATATATATATATATATATATATACATCCCACTATCATTGTGACGTCCCCTGTGTTATTTTCTACATTTAAAGTGACGTCCTTGTGCATGTGGCGTCCGGTATACGGACGTCACTTTAAAATGCCTTGTAAATTTTATTCTGGCATCAGGGAGGCCCCTAGTATCGAATGGCAAAATTTGTTATGGACGTCAGAATGATAGCAAAATGGAAAATGTATATTTTTTGTAGTTCAAAAAAATTCCACTTGCGGCGCTAGTGTCGTCCGGCGTATATAGACTGTATATACTCAAGTTTCATTCCCCTTACATTCTGAACTCCGTATTCTTGGCAACAGTGGACACTACATTAGCGCGCAACTCTTTAAAACGTATTTAAAGCTATATTGCGTACGCCTGATAATAATATACAAAATTAATATTTATAATTAAACTTTTGTTTTGTATTTGTAAAATCATCTTAGTAAATACAAAATCGATAAACGATGAAGTCAAAATGAATTGTTTGCAAATGTAATAAATTTAAAAAAGGTAATTATTTAAATATCATAAATCTGAATTATTAATTACAAAATATTGTGTAAATTGTAAATAAATGCCAATATAAGGATAACAAGATTAATGATTAGATGTATGGAATAAATATAAGAACGGTATGATCCAATAAAATATAAAAATAAAATCTTTGTAAACTTTTGTTCAAAAATAACAAAATCGAAATTTTAAATAGTGTAGAAAAAATTATTATAATTATATAAATAAAGTTTTAAAGAAATTGACTCGGTAAACTACAAACTATTTATTAAAAATAAATTTAATTATTCTATTGGGTACCTCTTTCTACTTACCGAGGTGTTTAGTTAATGTGATTAATTAGAGAATATTTTTATTTTTATACTTACTGGTAAAAATTATACTAATAGCACAAGCTTAAATAGATTTTGTTTACATATAATACCTATAGGTACCTACCTATAATAAATTTATAAGATTATTTTGTGTAATAATATGTACATATTTGCTTTTTATTTTTATCCTAATGTAATTTGAAGAATTTGCTTCAGACATTGAACTAAACCAAATCAAATAATTAACATTCATGAATTAATTATCATTACCAAATATTGTAAAAAATCACTGATGTTCACAAGTGGATGTGCATGTATATATGATTATAAAAGATTGCGCTTTGGTTTCTACATTAAAATAATGTATTTAATATTGGCAACGTTGCTGGACGTCACTGTGATGGTAGTATGAATAAAAATATACAAATTGGACGTCACAAGTACTGGATATGCATGAAGAATATACGGTGGACGTCGGATCCACTCAGTGTGGAGGAGGTCATAATGTCGTCGAATATACGTAGATGTATATCGTTGTAAATCCACTTTATTTGAACCGAAATTCATAATCAGGGGAAAAAATTAGTCGATATACTTTATAATATCAAAGCCTATCTCTTCTCCTTTCGGTGGTTGCCACAATGTCCTAGCCACGAAAGGACGCAGCAATGATAGCGGGATGTAAATATATATATATATATATATATATATATATATATATATATATATATATATATATATATATATATATATATATATATATATATATATATATATATATACCGTGTGTACTTGAAATCCGTAATATAGGGAATTCAATGTTATTTTTTTCATTTTGCTGTAGTTACCTATTAATTTTAGAGAAAAGTTGTAAATAAAAAACTTGTCCAGAATTAAAAACTACACAATATGAGACTAAAATTAAACACAATTTCTCATTATTTTACGAAAAAAACCGATATTAAAATACGCAATTTACATCATATTTCAGAGTGCCATTGAATTCCTGATGTTTTATTTGTTTTTATTTGACATCCGTGTTTGACATTGAACTATTTGGCACATTGTTATTATTATTAATATCGATCATTCTCTTTAAATTATGGATCAATTTACTATAAAAGAAAAGATTCAGTGCATTCATTGCAATTATCACATGTATATCAAAATTCATTGCATCACAATGCTGTGTAAAAACAATAAATTAATAAAAAGTCAAAATCTAAACATAACAATACGTATCTCATTATCCGCCTGCTACAAAAATGTTATGTATATATGTTATAGGTACTCTTTGCTCATCAATTTTGACTTTTATCACCTCCGGTCAAATTTTAGGTTTCTGAAACCGTAGGGTAACTCTTAACCGCCAATCGAAAAGAACCCATTGTTATGGAAACCGACGGTTAAATTTTAATTTCCATAACAATGGGTTCTTTTTGATTGGCAGTTGGGAGTTATCCTACGGTATTCTTCTGTATTTTTTTTAAATAATAGTTACTATTAAATTCGTAAAAACTATTATTCACGAAAGATGACTATTCAAGATCATTTGTGAGAAATGCATTATTTAGAGAGAAACATAATTTTCAAAAGAATTACTTTTATTTTTTCAGTTAAAATGTGTCCATAAATATTTCATGTTACACGCCTATGCATATCTGCAAGTAATATATTATAGGACGCGGACACTAAGCTGTTTCCCAGGTCCGGTAACCTTGCAGTACGTCAAAAGACACACACACATAACACATGTGGCAAACTTAAAGACAGACCTCGTTTGTGCTTTTGTTCATCTTGCCTGTTTTTGTGTTCCTTGGAATCTTATCTTCTCTTACTGATAAAATTTGTCTTTTTCAAGACTAAAATAACTTTTCAACTGTTAAATTTCATTGTTATATCATGTATTATTAAAATTCTAAATGATGTTTCTGTACTTTTGTACTTCTTTATTTATTATTTTACAAAAGATTGTCTATTTTTATAATTCAAGGGGAATTAACATGTTTAATGCTTTAAAATTACTAATAAAAAATAGTTTCATTTCACAACTTTCATTCTTTTACGTTTGAATTTCGCGCTGAAAGGTATTCCTAAAACATGGTCGCTAGTTTAAATTTACGACTGAAACACCAAGAAATCGGCGCTAAGTGTCCCTACGGTTTATTTCTTATACTGTGCCTAGGCCTATAGGCCCTAGGTTATTGTTCAAAGAATTAGGAATTAACAGTATTCTGTACTGTCACTTTGACAAGTGGAGCTTCAGCACACATGTTTTCAAGGACACTTAAAACAGCTACTTGCCCGCGCCCTATAATATTACTTGCAGATATGCATAGGCGTGCAACATGAAATATTTATGGACACATTTTAACTGAAAAAATAAAATTAATTCTTTTGAAAATTATGTTTCTCTCTAAATAATGCCTTTCTGAAAGATTTATGTATTTCACTTATATTTTTTCAAAATACAAAATCATAGACTTAACTTATAAACCAAGGAACAAGGGCGTCGCCAGCCAATTGGCAAAGGGGGGGGGGGCAAGATGAGAGGTCATGAGAAGAAAGATGGGGAAAATATGAATTGCAGGTACAAATAAGTACAATGATTTAAATTAAAAATAAAAAGGTATTTTTATACAAGAAAAAATAAAGAATTGAAAGAAGGTAAAAGATCAATGAAAATTAATTAAAACACAATCTTCTGGGGGTTTGTGCAAATTTGTCGACCACTTTATTAATAAAATCCTCTAAATTGTCAAAAATAAGTTTTCTGTGAACGCTTATCATTGCTAGGCCATTGAAACGACTTTCTACCATAGTGCTCCTCAGCCAGGTATATGTAAAATAATAAAACTTTTATATGAGCCATTTTTTCTATTATAATTAAAAAAGTTAAAAGGGGGGGGCGTCTTCCCAGACTCACCCTGTATATTGTATTACAAATTAATAGAAGAATGATTATAATTTGATGTTATTAATATCTCAAAGTTAACTTCTTCATAATAACAATAATATGTATCAGCATCAAATTACAAGCCTTTAAATTCTGACTCTTATGTGTTCTGTCAATAGAGTCTATTTTGAAAGTATAGTTTTTCCTTAGGACAGTGCTTCATATTTCGCGTTATATTCTAACCTACCCTATTCAACTCCTTAAATGTCTGCCCTCTATCGGACATTGTTTTCAATAGCGCAAACTCTCCTTTACTCTTCAGATTTGTAGAGTCGGTAGTAGTCGACTTGCGTCGCCGACTCACAGCGACACAAAACATGAAACAAATGGAAAGCACATACGTCGATTTCTGTCGACTTGTGTCGCTAAATGGAAAGCACCCAAATATGTACAGTAGCTTTCTTTACACCAGTAACTTGTCCCAATATCTCTTAATGTTAATCTAATGTTTATTACGTAAAAAGTCATAATTTTAAGTTTTTCTGTGCATTTAATACATTACAGAAATTCCTTCTATTATGTTCAGGCTGGACGCAGCCACTTCGTCTAAAGTCTAAAATAATTAACGATTCTTAAGATTGTTGCTGCACTTGGTGTAGGCCTGTCAGGAAATAATGCGCGACTAGATATTTCGTAAAAAAGACGAATTTTACAATCTGGCTGCGGCATATGTTTTATTTATCAGCCATTTTATTACACTCTAAAATCATGTTTACATTGCACATTGTTACAAAATCTATATTAGACATACACATATAGGTAGGTAACTGGTTATGTGATTAGGGATACCTGTTGCCTGATGATCCTATAGGATATATAGCCGCTAAGATCATAACAATAGCTATGGTCAAAACTGTTACATACTTCATTTTGCTGAAACAACAAACAGAAGAAAATATATTAATTATATAGTACATATACCTTGTTTCAACTTACACAAATAATTAATTTACCTCAAGTAGCTGCTCTTTTAACTAATTACTAAAAACAATAGCTTATTACGTTATTATTTCTTCTTTTTACAGGTTTACTTTTGCTTATCACGTTTTAATTTTTTTATGTTATTTAATGTACCTACTATATTTCTTATTATCTAAATTGAGAAATACCCACTGTAATTTATAATAATAAAATACTAGCAATAAAGGTTAAAATGAGAATTATATTTTTTTAATAATTGTTTTGAATCACCTCATAAATTTTGTTAATTGTATTTTTTGACCTACTTTAGTTAATTTGGAAATTATTCTAAGAAAGTGATACCAAACATAATAAAAATATATTTCTGTATGAATTTTTAAAATTTAATTATGTTATAATAATATGCAAGTGGAGATCCGACTGAGATATTTGCTGAGACCAGGGCAAAAGAAAATTATTTTGTTTGTTTTGCTTATTTTCACATAGCCACCTATAATATTTGTCTAAAAATTATTTCTAATATTTCTAAATTATCTCATTTTTCTCGAAATTTTTCAAATACATTAATAAAAAATCTGATGTGGCCAGCACATTACCTTCCGTCAGTTCTATGTATTTTCTACAAATTTCATACGGAAAGTTCCTTGCTAAATTAAATATTCTATTTCTTGTACATTACCTTCCGGCAGTTGCATGTATTTTATGCAAATTTCATACAGAAAATTATTATTTTGTGACGTTTTCTATATACAGTGTAATGCATCTGCAGAAATAAAAGAATTATTATTATTATTTCTTGTACATTACCTTAAAGCAGTTGTATGTATTTTATACAAATTCCATACAGAAAGCAAAAGATCCTATATTTCCAGTAAAAATTATAAGACAAACACACTATGTCAATTTCACTTGACACTGACATCTTTCAATCAAAATTTTCTTAATATAGTAGCTGTTTCCACAGCTATGGCTACTTTAATTTCTTTATAATTTTTTAACTCTATATCTATTTAATATTAGGTATAAAATGCAGTCAAATCGTATAGAAAATAAAATATTCTTTAATATTTATAATAACATTAAATGTGAAAAAATGATATTTAGCATAGTTTTTTCAAGAAAAACTGTTAAAATCTTCAAATGAGGGTACTTCCGGTTGTCCAATTCTAACCAAAATCTAATCAGCTCTTCGCATGGATGTAACGAAGAGAAATACGAAAGAATTATAATTTTTAGAATTGTAGTACGGAAGTTATCGTAGACGAAAATTTTGTTACACACACACACACACACACACACACACACACACACACAAACACACACACACGCACACACGCACAAACACACACATACACACACACGCACACGCACACACACACACACACACTCACACACACACACACACACACACACACACACACACACAGACATCATCGTAAAAATAGTAAAATCGTATTCTAGGGACCCTAAAACGTGCTTATTCATCAAAAACTCACCACCGAATTTTTTGACCAAAGACAATACCTTCCTTACCTAAAGGAGACGGAAGGTAAAAATAATACATCGTTGAAAAGAGAAAAAATGGCGGTTTCAATTTTATTAAAATAATTATAGGTTGCCATTTGAAAAATAAAAGTTGATGGTCGTATCTTGTAAACCTGATTTTATAAAAGGTATCTACATCTGCCATCAAATAGTATATGTAAAATAATAAAACTTTTATATGAGCCATTTTTTTCTATTACTTATAATAAAAAAGTTAAAGGGGGGGGGCGTCTTCCCAGACTCACCCAGTATATCCGAGTATGATACTTTTGACTACGGCGTGCTACGGCTTCAAACATCATCCATCTTATTCTGAGATTCCTTTGAAATTTTCTTTCCCCTAAACTCTATACTTGTTTCATAGAGGCAATATATTTATAAATTAGGCTTAGGGGGCTTAGAGTCTTACAAATCATGGCGTTTGGCAAAATGGTAGCGCTTCCGATTTAACCGGAAGTAGCATTAACTTTCATATGTTAAATAGGATACCTATATTTTTTATATATTTGGATTCTACGTTAAATTAAGAATTAAACAATATGCTTGAAGTGCATTTTTATTTAACAAATAAATTACAAAAACGGGAAAGAAAATTATGAATATTTGTGCATTAAAAACTATGCGTGTACGGATTTTCTCTACGGTTTATGTTTTTATGTTTAGAATGTTGTTAGTAATGCTTTTTATATAACCAATCTAATGACCTCTTCATATAGATGAAAACTCGAGGAATACGCAAAAATCATAATTTTTGGAAAGGTGGTATTGGAGTTATGCGATCGGAAAGAATCGTCACTGTTACAAACTCATATGCATATACAGGGTGATTCATCGGTCTGTCCTCTCTTTATAACTCTTTTATTTTAAGTCAGATAGGAAAACTCTTCAAATATAATTTATATGATATATTATTGTCTATCTACATACCATATGCATTTGTATACAGGGTGCTCCGTTTAAGCGCAACAATATGTAACTTTATATTTCTTAATGGAACACCCTATATTTATTTATTTATTTTGATAGTAAATTAGATTCCCTTTAAAAAAGTATTAAATAATAAGGGGTCTAAAATTATAAATTAAGAAGTTATTTACGTTCATAAAAAATAGTAGTTCAGAGTGGAAAAACCATAATATAATACAAAATTTTGATCCTTTTTTATTAATACTTATTTTAAACATTGCACTAAATCCAAAGAAGCTATTAAAATTTAGTGACAGACTAAATAATGCAAAATTATAATAAATCCTCGAAAACTTGTCCTTGAACTTCAATAGATTTTTCTATTATAAATATTATATTAACCATCTCATCTTTACTAAAATTTGTATTATTCATTTTCACATCAACATCAATAATGATAAACTAAGAGTATTTGGACAACTTGTTTGTTTAAATTCGAAACAATTGATCAAATTATGCATAGCTTACTTTGTTAATAATAACATGATAGAAACATATCATTCAACGAATAAAGGTAAATAACTTCTCAATTTATAATTTTAGACCCCTTATTACTTTATACTTTTTTAAAGGGAATCTAATGTACTATCAAAATAAATAAATAAATATAGGGTGTTCCATTAAGAAATATAAAGTTACATACTGTTGCGCTTAAATGGAGCACCCTGTATACAAATGGATATAGCACGTAGATAGATAATACTATATCATATAAATTATATTTGAAGAGTTTTTCTATCTGACTTAAAATAAAAGAGTTATATAGAGAGGACAGACCGATGAATCACCCTGTATACATCCATCCATACAGACATCATCATGAAAACAGTAAAATCGTATTCTGTGGACCCTACAACATGCTTATTCATTAAAAACTCATCATCGAATACAATACCTTCCTTACTTATAGGTGACGGAAGATAAGACATTATATTAACGAAATTCAAAAAATTCATCCTCCTATAAAGTAAATTCACAGTGCCCATGTGCGTGCGTTTTTGATAACTCTGATATTACTATAAAGTTTGGACCGCTCCGCTTCGCGTCGTGTTCGAAACTCCCTTCTCATAAAATAAACTGTCACTTTTAACACATATACCATACATAACTATTTTCTACGATTGATAAAAAATTGGCTTTTTCTACAGTTAATATACAAAGTACTTTCCCACTCATGCGCAACAAAACAGAAAAAGTCTGTTGTGGCCAACACAATATCGCCCGCCATTTACAGCTCGAATCACAAAAATTATTAAGTTAATCCTTATGTTTGGATTAGCGAATTTTACTCTAATTTTGACAGTTTATTTCTTAAAATATAGTCTAGTCTAATCCAAGTAACTACCTTTTTTTAAACCCCTCAACAGGATTAAATCTCAATTGCAGAGTGGGTTCACATTCGCACACATCCATGCCTTAGTAGGATTCGAACCCAGAGCCCCGAGGGCACTCATGACATAATGCGTTGCTCTAACCATTGAGCCACCGGAACTATAATAAAATGAAGATTAAATTTTAAATACCGGGATAGAATAGAATTCACCCGTGGAATTCACTAATCCAAAAGTAAGGATTAGCTTTAACATTTTTGTGGATTGTTACTTTTTATTAATCTAAATACATACCTACATATTTACTTATGCTGGAAACTGTATTGAATTCCTTTTCTATTGTTCTATTTACTTTTTTTCTTTTTAAAACATTACTAATATTATTTAGAAATGGTTAGTTCTTTGATATTCTTCATCTGTCAGTTACATACATTTGAATAACTGCATTTTATTTGTTTAAAGCGTAGGTTCTGGGATTTAAATTATAGATAATTTTATAAATTTATCCATAAAATATCTAGAAAAAGTATTAATGCAAATCTATAAAAAATTTAATAAGCTTTAATTTTTATAATAACATTAATCTCGAAAAAATAACATTTAAAGGGATTTTTCGAAGAAAAACTATTTTGAGCTTCTAGTAAAATGCCATTTCCGGTTATCCGATTTTCTCCAAAATCTAATGAGCTATTTCCATTGCAGAAAAAGTTCGAAATACAAGGTTTCAATATTTTCTAAATGATAGTATTTGAGTTAGAGTGGAGGATCCACACACACATACACACGGACATCATCGTGAAAATGTTAAAATTGGATTCTACGGACCTTAAAACGTCGTCATTTACCAAAATCTCGATATGCGATCTTTAGCACGATCCCTATACCTCCCTTACCAAGGGCAGCGGGAGGTAAAAACGCTCACTCTCTGAATTTGGTTACAAAAATTGAAAAACCAAACGTTTAAAATTTTCGCTTTTATAATTTCAATTTTGTGTATCTTTGTTTAATTTTTGTTTATGATTTTACTTTACAATACATATTTTTGGAAAAAAATCAATGGTTCCCTGAATTTTCTTTTGCCCTGGTCTCAGCAAATATCTTAGTCGGATCTCCACTTGTATATTATTATAACGTAATTAAATTTTAAAAATTCATAAAGAAATATATTTTTATTTTTATTATGTTTGGTATCACTTTATTAGGCTTGCTTCCCACGGCCCGTTATATCGCGGGCCGCGCCGTGCCAGCTCGCACCAACACGCCGTGGAAAGGGAAACATCCGAGGAGGCGCGGCCTGACCTGTGCCGGCGCGCCCGATCCATTCCAAGTCGATTTTTTCATGGCGCGAAGCGAGCGCGCGCGTAGTGGCCCGTGATGGCGCGGATTGTTGCTGGTGAACATGTCATTTCTAGTTCATTTCATTCAACAAAATCAGTTAACATATCCGATCCATTGTAACTGAAATTAATAAAGTGTTAATTAGTAGCACGGATTGGATTCATCATCTCAATAATAACTTACCTCGACCGGCTCTTATTGAATGATGACATCCACCAGCGTCTTTTCTTCTTCTTTTTTTCTTTGTTGAGTAAATGGCATCCACTGATTAAAACAAAAGCGGCTGCAGCAACAGCAATTCTCTCTTCTTCCGACATTTTCGAATGGTACTTTTTAAAAGAAACTAGGCATTATGCCTCGGACCCACACGCGCCCTGGGAAGAGTTCGGTGCGGGTTCGCCTGTGGCGCGTGATCGCGCGCGCACATCGACGCGGCGAGATGCGGCCCGTGAAATCACAGGCCATGGGAAGCCACCTTTAGCATAATTTCCAAATTAACTAAAGTAGGGCAAAAAATACAATTAATAAAATTTATGAGGTGATTCAAAACAATTATTAAAAAAATATAATTCTCATTTTAACCTTTATTGCTAGTATTTTATTATTATAAATTACAGTGGGTATTTCTCAATTTAGATAATAAGAAATATAGTAGGTACATTAAATAACATAAAAAAATTAAAACGTGATAAGCAAAAGTAAACCTATAAAAAGAAGAAATAATAACATAAGCTATAGTTACTAGTAGTTAGTTAAAAGAGCAGCTACTTGAGGTAAATTAATTATTTGTGTAAGTTGAAATAAGGTATATGTACTATATAATTAATATATTTTCTTCTGTTTGTTGTTTCAGCAAAATGAAGTATGTAACAGTTTTGACCATAGCTATTGTTATGATCTTAGCGGCTATATATCCTATAGGATCATCAGGCAACAGGTATCCCTAATCACATAACCAGTTACCTACCTATATGTGTATGTCTAATATAGATTTTGTAACAATGTGCAATGTAAACATGATTTTAGAGTGTAATAAAATGGCTGATAAATAAAACATATGCCGCAGCCAGATTGTAAAATTCGTCTTTTTTACGAAATATCTAGTCGCACATCATTTCCTGACAGGCCTACACCAAGTGCAGCAACAATCTTAAGAATCGTTAATTATTTTAGACTTTAGACGAAGTGGCTGCGTCCAGCCTGAACATAATAGGAATAAGGAATTCCTGTAATGTATTAAATGCACAGAAAAAACTTAAAATTATGACTTTTTACGTAATAAACATTAGATTAACATTAAGAGAGATTGGACAAGTTACTGGTGTAAAGAAAGCTACTGTACATATTTGGGTGCTTTCCATTTAGCGACACAAGTCGACAGAAATCGACGTATGTGCTTTCCATTTGTTTCATTGTTTTGTGTCGCTGTGAGTCGGCGACGCAAGTCGACTACTACCGACTCTTCAAATCTAAAGAGTAAAGGGGAGTTTGCGCTATTGAAAACAATGTCCGAAAGAGGGCAGACGTTTAAGGAGTTGAATAGGGTAGGTTAGAATATAACGCGAAATATGTAGCACTGTCCTAAGCAATAACTATACTTTCAAAATAGACTCTATTGACAGAACACATAAGAGTCAGAATTTAAAGGCTTGTAATTTGATGCTGATACATATTGTTATTATGAAGAAGTTAACTTGGAGATATTAATAACATGAAATTATAATCATTCTTCTATTAATTTGTAATACAATATACAGGGTGAGTTTGGGAAGATGCCCCCCCCCTTTAACTTTTTTATTATTATAAGTAATAGAAAAAAATGGCTCATATAAAAGTTTTATTATTTTACATATACTATTTGATGGCAGATGTAGATATTTTTATAAAGTCAGGTTTACAAGATACGACTATCAACTTTTATTTTTCAAAAGGCAACCTATAATTATTTTAATAAAATAGAAACCGCCATTTTTTAATCTTTTCAACGATGTATTATTTTTTATTAATATATTTGAAAAATTTCGAGAAAAATGAGATAATTTAGAAATATTAGAAATAATTTTTGGTGGCTATGGTTTTTCAACTGAACCTGTTTCTCGAAATCGGGTAAAAATCCTTCTCAGTGTTCTTAAACTCGGTTGACGACGTCTAGGAAACCGCTCCCGGTAAATTCTTTTTGCTCTTCTTATGATTCAAGTCGATTCACCTATTATTAGAATCATATTAATTAATTCGTTCTTCGTAAACATTTCAAAATGTTTTTTTTTTTTGTTGTGTTTACAAAATAAGTTAAATTAAGTAACAAACAAATGTATACTTTTTTGACATTAATTTAATTGTTTTACATTGTTACGTTTTGTTTATTTTCACATAGCCACCTATAATATTTCTTTAAAAATTATTTCTAATATTTCTAAATTATCTCATTTTTGTCGAAATTTTTCAAATACATTAATAAAAAATAATACATCGTAGAAAAGAGAAAAAAATGGCGGTTTCTATTTTATTAAAATAAATATAAATTCATTATTATATCCTCTATAGATTAAGAGATAAAGAAATGCATATAAAATAATTTCATATAAAAATTCTCAAATCAAACTACTTCAAGGCAAGAAATTCAAATGTTTGTAATTGACACATAAATGTCACTGTCAAAAATATTTGTATGCCGCTGTCAAAAATATTTGTACATTATTATGAAGATTATGAAAAAAAAAGTCAACAACGTAAAAGAATATACGTAAAAAAGAATATGAGGAATTTGCGAAAAAATTACGAATATAAAGAAAAAGAAAAGGAAAGTAGAAAAAGAAAATTTCAGGATATTGAATATAAAGAAAATGTATGTATTGTAAATAATTTAAGTATATTAAAATATCCCATAGATTTTGCAAATATATGTGAGAATTATTTTTTAGTGAGACATGAATAAATGTATTTGTATTTAAAAATATGTTTCGTTTTATGCGTACAATCAAAATATCTGGCGAGAGGTTATGTGCTGACCACATCAGATTTTTATAATTAAAATAGTAATTAAACTATTTTCTATTACAATTAAATACAACAATGACAGTATTGATTACAATAATCAAAGCATAGTTCATAATAAAAAGTAATTCAACATTTACATTCCTAATTACTAAATGATTACAACAGTGACAAGTTTTGAGATTACAATAATTAAAACATAAATTATAATATAAATTTATTTAATAAGTAATTTTTCTTTTGATCTTAATAAAAAATTCGAACAAACAAAACGTACTTTGACAGTTCATTATTCATTAGTTTAGATATTGATTTTTATACATTATTGTTAAAACAGTACCATTTGTTAGTTTATATTTGAAACGAAATTTACTATTATTCACAAAAGATGAATATTCAAGGTCATCTGTTCAAAGAAAGATTATACAGCAGTTTATAGCATTAGCTTAGCAACATTTTGTATTATAAATCGACGTATGTCTATTTAATATGTTGACATGAATAATCCAAAGTATTTTTTTATATAAATATTTTAAATATAAATGTTCCCTTCTCCATTTCCCACCAAAATAATTAAATGCATAAATGATTTTCTGAAATTAGTGATTTCTAGTGACTTTTGCTGAATCATATTCAGATATTCGTCAACCTACTATTGGCAACACTGGCGGCTTGTATCTGACAGCAAGACAGGTTAGATTTAGAAATGTCAACATAAAATTTTAATTACTGTTAAAATGATATACATAACAACAACATACATCTAATTATACTACAATTAGTCTATAACACAACAATTTACCTTTTATTACAGCTTTATTTGGCATCTTATGTTTAGTCTAAGGCCGGGCCGATGCCTTGTGGCGCCTGAGGCAAGTTTCAAAACGGCGCCTTTTATTTAAAAAAAAAAACATATTGGCCCGTATTCCGAGCGCACTTTTATAATAAAAGCGATTTTATGGAGCACACTCCTCATAAGAATATAATGTAAAAGCGCGCTCCATAAAAGCGCTTTTATTATAAAAGTGCGCTCGGAATATGGGCCATTGTTATTGATTAACAATAAAAGAAAGAACGAAAAATGTATTGATTAAAAAAATAAACCTCATTTACTTATTATTTTCATGTGACCCATCCCAATATTTTGAAATACCATATTCGCAATCGTAGATAAAAAAAATTCCCTCTAGTGGCGCAAATCAGTACTACAAAAAGCAATCGTACAAGCGCCATATTGAATAAGTAGCAGCTGAGAGAGTAGTGTAGTAATTAATAATTAAATATTTTAACTTATCGCCTACATATAAATAAGTTTTTAAAGTCGGTTTATATACACAGGCAACGAAACACAGTGAACAATGTGATCTGTCATATGTCAAACCCATCGTATGGCGGCCATCTTGCTTCGAATATCAGTGCCTCTATCGTTAATTTCGATTGCGAATTCAAATTAATATGGCAACGGGTGTAAGAGAAGAATTATGGCTTAATTAACATGAAATTTTTATGTATTTCAAAATATATTTAATATTTAAATATAAAAAGTCATTAAACATCAAGAATGCAGAAAAAGGAACAAAACATTTAAAACAGTACTGTATAGTAAAAAATCTGATGTGGCCAGCACATTACCTTCCGTCAGTTATATGAGGTATTTACGAAAATTCTACCGGTGAACTGTTACCAGTAAACAGCTTTTTATCAGGTTATAGTTACCGAAGTCGATATTTTAAGAACGCAAGTGGTAAACAGGTATAGATCTTATAGTGTTATACATATATTTATTTATTTATATGCCAAATGAACGTAAATGTATTTTGCTAGTTTTGAATAAAATGCGTTTTAATATTTAGACGGTTATAATAAATCTGTTCAGGCACGGTTACATAAAATTAATTTGGCCACATTCGTGCATCACAGCGAATTTATTTGCTAGAGTTTCATTCTAAAATAACGCGAATGTGGTAGATACATTCGTGTTTTTGGTAGTACATTTTAGAACTACATACATTTGTGATTAAGATTTTATAAATTTCAAGGTTCAACTTATACATTCGTGCATTTGGCATATAAAAAAATACAAACCAAGCAACATATTCGTGTATAAAACTTAAAATTTGCATATTCGTTCCTTTGGCATATAACTGACGATATCTATTAATTCAAAGGTGATTCAAATTGGAAATCATTCAAACGTCGGTAATTCCAGCTAGACTTGCGCAGCGGCGATGCGCAGTAGTTCTGGTCTTATTATCTCTATCTCTCTCAATCCTAAGCGTTCCCCAGTGCTTACATCTAGTATGTATAACACTATAAGATCTATGTAAACAGGCTAGATCCATAACCTATGAAAAAATTTGAAAATTTAAAACAGGTTAGAAATTTGACATGGTTAACAAACTGAGCAGAGTCCTACTTTGAACAAATTTCCACTTTTACCGTACGCGCTTTGCTTTGCATCACTAGCTTTTTTTGAGATTAGATTCTCCATGAATCCGATACATGGATCTGGTAGATATTGAACAATTTTCGATCACGGTAACTTTTTACCACTCGTGTTTTCGAACACAGTCGGTAGATGCGGTATCTACCGGTAAAATTTTCGTAAATGCGTATGTATTTTCTATAAAATCCATACAGAAAGTTCCTTGCAAAAGATTCTAAATTTCTTGTATATGTACAATACCTATCGACAGTTGTATGTATTTTATACTAATTCCATACAGAAAATTTCGAGCAAAATGATCCTAACACAAATATACTACGAATATGTCAATTGCACTTGACACTGACATCTTTCAATCAGAATTTTCTTAATATAGTAGCTGTTTCTAGCATAGCTGGCTAATTTATGAAATTTAATTTCTTTATAATTTTATAACTCTATATCCATTTAATATGAAGTGTAAAATGCAGTCAAATCGAATAGAGAATACAATGTTCTTTAATATTTATAATAACATTAAATGTGAAAAAATGATATTTAACATAGTTTTTTCAAGAAAAACCGTTAAAATCTTCAAATGATGGCACTTCCGGTTAACCATTTATAACCAAAATCTAATCAGCTCTTCATATGGATGCAACGAAGAGGAATACGTAAGAATTATAATTTTTGGAATTGTAGTATTAAAGTTATCGTAGACGAAAATTCTGTTACACACACATCCACACACACACACGCACGCACGCACCCACCAACCCACCCACACATACACAAACACACACACACGCACGCCCGCACGCACACACACACACACACATACATCATCATTGTAAAAATAGTAAAATCGTATTCTAGGGACCTTAAAACGTGCTTATTTATTAAAAACTCACTACCAAATTTTTTGACCAAAGACCTCCTTACCTAAAGGTGACGGAAGGTAAAAAAATTTATTAAATAATTATTCGAGCTGTTTTTACCACAACTAGCTTGATAGCATCTTTATAGTTTTGTTATCTATTGCTTCTATGGAAATTATGCCTAGATCATTTAGTCGTTCTTGTGTTTCTTTTTCGAAAATAATTCTTTATAATTTTCACTTTCGAAAATTTATGTTCAACTTTTTACTGCTGCTAGTTACCAGGAATATTAAAAGTATTCTTAAAGCTATAACATCGTTTGGTAATATAATCGTACCTATATTGAAAATCATATTTACAAATAAAATTCAATTTTTCTTGTGAATTTTTTAGTACCATTGATAATATTAGACAAATATTTATTAGTACCTCCTTGAGATCAATTGCAGATATATCGGCTTCATCTTCATCGTTTAACATTAACTGCAATTGTTGAAAATTTAAATCATCCAAAGAATTAATAGGTACACCGTTCAAAATTGAAAAAATTCTTCATAAATTTTTTTTGCTTGTACTTCGCTTCGTATGTTATCACTACAAAAAAGGCAAACGATGTTAGAATGCTCAGTGGCAAACGAAGAATCGGTTGTAATTATATTTAATATAATATAATTTTATAAATGGTATAAGTGCATTAAATTATTAAGAAATTTTTCAGCTGTTTATTAAAATTTTATATTTTTAGTATGTCGTTTTGGCGCCTATTTCAATCCGGCGCCTGAGGCGGTCGCCTCGCCGCCTCACCTATCGGGCCGGCCCTGGATGAAAGCATTAAAAATTAAAGTAGAAACAAGAAAGAGAGCAGTAAAATACGAGGAACGAATAAGAAATAACAAAAATTCAATTCTGCAGGAATGCTGGCGGGTAATAAGACAAGGAGAGGAAAACAAACTAACAAAATGTGGGCAAGCAAGAAAAACTTACGAAAGAAATAGATATTCCACAGTACAAATAGAGAGGCTACGCATAAATGGAGAAAACACATATTACGAGCTATACTAAAAATGAATAAGCAGAAGACTCACGTCATCAATAAATATTACTAGATAATGACGTCACTTATTACTACGTTTACATGGGGTACTAATTTATTCTAGAAAATGCAATGCGTGTTGCATTACTTACTGTATACAATACATGCATGTCAGTAATTAAAATAGATAATAACAAAACTAAAATATTTTTTGAAAATAATCATTCTTTTATATATTTATTTTTATATATTTATTTATTTATTTATTACATATATTTGGATTTAATTATGTACAATTTAAAGGGCCTGGTTTAGGTCGTCTTAGCTCTAAGCAAATGAAAGCACCCCATAACTACTTTGATATTTGCAATCATTTACATTAATTCAAGTCACTTGTGCCTGGATGAGATGAGTTGACAATCAAGTGACAGGGACAGAATCGATATTTAATCGATTTTAAATTCAATAGGTTTGTTCGTTCCGCTATGCTGCGTTTTACCGCAAAACGCGGCGGTAATAGTCGCTACGTTTTGCGATTCACTGATCGATATTTGCTCTTGATTTGATCGATTTTAAATTTAATGTAAACATGGACATTGTCAGTAGTGCTACCGTTATGATATGAAAATTAACTACAATTATTTCAAATAATTTTATATTCCCTAAAAGGAATAAGAATTGACTTTGATATGAAGGTAAATTTCATTAAGATATACGTTTCTTAATACTAGTATTTTTTATTCCTTCTTTTTTTAAAAATAAATAACACCCAATAATTTCTATAAGTTATATTTCATTTTATAAATTTTTTTTCTGGTCGATGACGTGAGTCTTCTGCTTGTTCATTTTTAGTATATATCAGAGAGATTAGGACATCCAACAACGAGAACAACAATGTAAGATCAACAATTCGAATTACATAAACTATACAAATCAATCCAAACGGCGTCAATATCACGGTATTTACTGGACGAAGAGAAAAATATCAAGATGATTACCAGATTCAGATGTAGTAATGAAGTAATGAAGAGAGAAACAACAAATACCTACTGGTTGTCAAGTAAAGAGAGAAGGTGCAGGCTATGCGGGAGAGAAGAGGAAATACTTAGGCATCTAAGGTTAGCGTGCAAAGAGGTTCAGAAAGAAGAAATGAAAGAGTCAGGACAAGACTGGATGAAAGACGTCATCAATGAATTTAATATGATGTATTATCATAAAATGAATATATAAAAAATCTGATGTGGACACCACACGACTTCCTTGTACGCAAGACCAATATGAAGTATAAACCCAATTATAAAATTGCACGTATTTGACGTAATTTGACATTAACATCTGTTTTTTTATTATTTTTTGTCCTAATCCATGGCAAGCTTCATTACAAAAACCAAAAAGTATATAAGTTTTAAATTTACATATCTCGCTTATACAAAGGGCTAATTTAATCATACTTGATGTGCTAGACGCAGAATTTGATTCTCTAAAACTCTTATTTGACGCATTTATTTCTAAAATCAAAATGAAACCATTTTATTCAAGAAAAACTGTTAACAACTTCAGGTAATATATCACTTCCGGTTAGCCTGTTTTATCCAATATCTACTATGTTATTCCAATTGACATAAAAGTCTTATATACCAAATTTGAAAAGTTTTGGATTATATTTTAAAATAGTTTTTCATTAAAATCTATTATAGGCTTCAAATAAAGTACCATTTCTAGAAATTATGTAATGATCAAAAAGGGAGGTGCACAACTAGATGTTACAGCAGTCCTAAATACAAAATTTCAACTTTCTACGGCTTACCGTTTTTGAGTTATGTGAGATACATACGCATGTACGTACGTACAGACGTCACGACGAAATTAGTCAAAATGGATTCAGGGATGGTCGAAATGGATATTTCCGTTGAAATCTGGAAACCGAAATTTTTCGCGATTACAATACTTCCTTTACTTCGTACAAGGAAGTAAAAATGTAGATTCTAAGCCAATTTGGCAAGAATAAATCTAATCTAATCTTATTAACTCTGGATCTCTGGATACTTATAAACAACTGAATTTTAAAAATTATGAATATTTTACTTTGCGTTTAAATTTCAGGTCAGAACAAATTCTCGGGGTTCATAAATAATTCTTGCACAAACGTAATGAACATGTAAAAACTATACCTTGTTCCATTTAAGCCATTCAGTATTGCGGAGCATAGGGAATAGTTTTGATCTCTCTGATTGGTTGAAATTAGAGACAAGAGACAGGTTTTCCCAATAGAATTTCGGCTACTTCAGATTTGCGCTGTTGCCAGTGCCATCTACTGAATGGCTTAAATGGAACAGAGCATAGGCCTGTATTTGCAGTTATAGGAATATCATGGGGAGAAATAAAAAAGGATAAAACGAAAAAATAGGCTGTTAACGGCAAGGACTCAAGACGGAAATACAAGAAATTACATAATTACAAACAAAAAAATAGATAAAAATAAACACAATATATTATAATTAGCGATTTGTTAATATATATACTCGTATACAATACAAAAAATGTTACTCTTCACCTTCTTTATTGTTTTTTCCACATTCATCAACGCTATTTACAATTCGCATAACTTTTGTACGTACAAGTGTAACGAGAGCATCCGAACATTCTTTCAGGCGAGCTGGTACAGTGTGAGCAACTTCTGTAATGTGTTTCGCCCGAGAAAATAATTTCTTGGCTGCATCTTGTGCCTTTGCATCTTCAGCATGTTGTAAACATGTTGATTGTTCAACAGCTGTTTTATTAGATACTCTACACTTTTCTCTCAAAGCGATTAGTTCTATACGTTTGTCATCTATTGCATCTTGAACGTCAAGTATAGCATGAATAATTTTTAATGATTTGTGCGTTACACAAGTCTGTAAGAAATAAATACATTTTTAAGTAGTAACAAGTAAAGTGATTCTAATAATTTATGGGATATGTGGCCAAATTTTGATTTTTACAAATACGATGTTAGACAAAAAAATAAAATACCTATATATTTTTTAATATACAGAATGTCCCAGGGCGCGCTTAGACTATCATTAGTTAATAACCTATTCAATATTATTTTACGAAATTAGGAATTTAGGATTTTTCGACATGCCCGTTTCAACTAAAATATTTAAAGTAGTAAAGTAACACTTCCGGTTTAATCGGAAGTAGATCCTAACTTTTTATGTTAAAAATGGAATGCTGTATTATTTATTTTACCATTGAATTCAGCAGAATATTTTGAACATGAAACCATAAAAACATTTGTGCAACCGGACGCAAAATAAGCATTTTGCAGCCGCAATACGGGCCGCGAAATTGGATTTCGCGATCGTTGTTATGGTAAAGGCCGCGAAATGAATTACATAGGTAAACAATCACTTTGACACTTGAGAATTGTATGGTTTGTTTTGTTTATCAAATGTCAATCCCATAGCCACCTTGAAAGCTAATTTTGTATTTACAATGAAACTGTTTAAAATTAATAAAATTTGTAATTACATATTTCTTACAGTTGCACAAAAAATATAGTGTACGCCTTGTCCGCGAAATCCTGTAGTGCCCTCGAGATTGTCTTGTCTCGGCCACAAGCGTCCTCGGCGACAATTTTACTCACGGTATGCTAAAGAGTGACTTCGCGACCTTGATTTACAAATAACTATTATTCATGGTCAACCACTTCCGGCGTAATTCAATTTATTCTATTTTTTCTCTAGAAACAGCCACTTCTTTATCACTCTTCTATATTTCTGAGAATGGAATCGAATTTCTGTAATCTGTAAAAACAGTTTTATAAAGAAAACTTTTGTTTACACTTGTATAAATTAATAATCGACAACTTTTGAAAAATGTAATTTTTACGTCAACGTAAAGTTGAAGTTCTAAATGTTCAAAAACTCAAGTTTTTTAAATGGGATACTTCATAAAAATATATCAACTTTCAACCATATGACATGCTACACAAACTACCCTTATTTTTTAATGAATTCATTTAAATAATAAATAATGGGGTGTTTAATTTAAAAAAATTGAGTTCTTTTAATTTTTTAAACTTCAACTTTATACACAGAAATTACCTTTTTCAAAAATTGTCGATTTTAATTTGTACTAGTGCAAACAAAAGCTTTCTTTATAAACCTGTTTTTATAGATTGTAGAAATTCGATTCCATTCTCGAAATATAGTGATAAAAAACTGGCTATTTTTAAAGAAAAAATCTGATGTGGCCAGCACATTACCTTCCGTCATTTCTATGTATTTTGTATAAATGTCATACAGAAAGTTCCTTGCAAAAGATTATATTTCTTGTACATTACCTTAAGGCAGTTGTATGTATTTTATACAAATTCCATACAGAAAGCAAAAGATCCTATATTTCCAGTAAAATTATAATACTGTCAACTGCACTTGACATTGACACCTTTCAATCAGAATTTTCTTAATACATCAGCTGTTTCCAGAGTTATAGCATAGCTAGCTAATATATGATATTTAATTTCTTTATAATTTTTTAACTCTATATCCATTTAATATGAAATATAAAATGCATTCAAATTGTATAGAGAATAAATAATTCTTTAATACTTATAATAACATTAAATGTGAAAAAATGATATTTAACATCGATTTTCAAGAAAAACTATTAAAATCTTCAAATGAGGGTACTTCCGGTTGACCAATTCTAACCAAAATCTAATCAGCTCTTCACATGGATGTAACGAAGAGGAATACGAAAGAATTATAATTTTTTAAATTGTAGTATGGAAGTTATCGTAGACGAAAATTTTGTTACACACACAGACACACATACACACACACACACACACATACAGACATCATCGTAAAAATAGTAAAATCGTGTTCTAGGGACCCTAAAACGTGCTTATTCATCAAAAACTCACCACCGAATTTTTTGACCAAAGACAATACCTTCCTTACCTAAAGGTGACGGAAGGTAAAAATGAAAAAATCTGATGTGGCCAGCACATTACCTTCCGTCAGTTCTATGTATTTTGTACAAATTTCATACGGAAAGTTCCTTGCTAAATTAAATATTCTATTTCTTGTACATTACCTTCCCGCAGTTGCATGTATTTTATGCAAATTTCATACAGAAAATTATTATTTTGTGACGTTTTCTATATACAGTGTAATGTATCTGCAGAATTAAAAGATTTATTATTATTATTATTTCTTGTACATTACCTTAAAGCAGTTGTATGTATTTTATACAAATTCCATACAGAAAGCAAAAGATCCTATATTTCCAGTAAAAATTATAAGACAAACACACTATGTCAATTTCACTTGTCACTGACATCTTTCAATCAGAATTTTTTTAATATAGTAGCTGTTTCCATAGCTATGGCTACTTTATGAAATTTAATTTCTTTATAATTTTTTAACTCTATATCCATTTAATATTAAGTATAAAATGCAGTCAAATCGTATAGAGAATAAAATATTCTTTAATATTTATAATAACATCAAATGTGAAAAAATTATATTTAACATAGTTTTTTCAAGAAAAACTGTTAAAATCTTCAAATGATGGTACTTCCGGTTGACCAATTGTAACCAAAATCTAATCAGCTCTTCATATGAATGTAAAGAAGAAGTACACGAAAAAATTATAATTTTTGTAACTGTAGTATTAGAGTTATCGCAGACGAAAATTTTGTTACACACACACACACATCCACACATACACACACACACACATACAGACATCATCGTAAAAATAGTAAATTCGTATTCTAGGGACCCTAAAACGTGCTTATTGATTAAAAACTCATCATCGAATTTTTTGACCAAAGACAATACCTTCCTTACCTAAAGGTGACGGAAGGTAAAAAGTTAAATTACGCCGGAAGTGGTTGGCCATGAAAAAAATGTTTTTATGGTTTCATATGTAATATTTTCTGCTCAATGCAATGGTAAAATAAAAAATATAGCATTCTATTTGCTTTGAAAATATTTTAATTGAAACGGGCATGTCGGAGAACCCCTAGATACCAAATTTTGTAAAATAATATTGAGTAGTTTTAAAAATAACGATAGCGTAAGCTCGTCCTGTGACACGCTGTATACTTAGGCTCATATGATGCAGTTTTTAATTCTGAACATTTTATGTATTTGCACTTTATTCTAAAATTAATAGGGTGGAAAAGAATTACTATTGTATTTCCTATGGTCCATAAATAATAGACAACCGGTACTATGCCCATCCGTTGTCATATCTTGTGGCGAACTTTTCTCTTTTATCGTTAACATTTCTTAATTTAATTTTATAATCTTTGTTCGTTATCTGATCCAGAACTAACATAGTGAGAAATCTTTTACTTACCAACATAGTTTCAGCCATTTCATGAAAAAGAATCAGGAAATCACGTTCTGTATCCAATATACAATTTTCAGCAATTTCCGTCGAAAGGCCTTGTGTTTTATTTTTTATGCTAGCACGAGCTTTGAGGAAAAGATCACCTACTGGTAATTTATTTAATTCTGCTGAATCCTGTATTAATGTTTTCGCTATGTACCATGATATATTCATCTGGCTTTGACACTGTGATAGTATATCAATGTAATTGTCTATAGATTTAAATTCTGTAGCATCAGTACATGTTTCAATCTACGACAAAATAAATTTGCAATATAATGTAGAAAAAAATAAACAATAATTCTACTAAATAAATAAATAAATAATCATCACGGCATATTACCCATTACTGGGTATGCCAATCTGCTTTGTACACAGATTTCGGTAATGATATATTTGTACCGTGCGGGCGTTTACCAGGCGTCACCTTACGGGCCCCTATTGCTGACGTGGAGAGTGCACCACAGAGGTCAGTTTTGTACCATTTGAAATTTGTAATATTTGGCATCGGTCGGGATCGAAGCCGGTTCGCCAGATTCGCGATCAGGCACTCGGCCACGAGACCCCATAGAAAAATTAAGTATGTTTTTACTATATAGAATATATTTAGGTGTGACGCCTGATAAACGCTCTTAATAGGACACATATGTCGTTATTACCGAAATGATAATAAACCGTGAAAATATATTTATTTATTTTATGTCTCACTAAAGTATTATGAACTGTTTATTGCTAGGATACGGTGTGTATAAACATATCTATAACAACCGGGGCATAATGGGAGGGCATAATATTTCATTATGCCCTCATTATAATCCGATCATCGTTTATGGACTTTAAATTAAAAATAATATGACGGTATATAATGAATTTTCTTTTTAATTATAATTCATTACAATAATAATGATTGATTACAACAATTAATACATTAATTGATTACAGCAATTAATATAAGAAAACAGCTTTGAAAGCACAACACAGACATCAATTTTAATTTAATTATAATACTTAAAATTGATTATCAAAAAAACCTTAAAAAGCCATTTACTTTCACCACACATGAAATAAGTCCGTCGAATTGCAGACTCTAATGTTTCGCATTCATTTTTTACAGATGACGGATCACTAATTTTTTTGGAGACGATATTTATCCACGTTTGAATTCATTTTTGATATTATTTACCGCCACATGTGACACATCCAAAGCCGTACAAGCTCTCTAAAATGTAATAATATTCACAAATAAGTGCATAAGAAATAAAGAACTGAGATCTGTCATGTGATAACGAACCTCAAAATATAATACTTACATCTTCTACAGACGAGAATGGAATAATTAGGAGATCATTTATATGTTTGTCTTCCTCAAACTATACAGAAACACTCAAAATAAATTCTTTACACCGTTTCGACAAAATATCTTCCGAAACATCAAATTCACTCATTCCACCATCTCCAACGATTTAAACATTGGTGTTGATGTTTTAAAAATAAATAAATGTTGATAATAAACAAAACAATTAAACAACATCCTTAGCAACGTCAAAGCTTAAGCATTATTGTAATCAAAATTATTATAAATGAAAACTTATTTCACATAATCTAGTGAGACATAAAATCTTGTATACACTACGAGCGTTACTAGATGATAATGCCCTTGGTACATAAAATACTATTATGTATTTAGTACATACAATTTAAATTCTATAAAAAGAAATCTGATGTAGTCGGCACATAAGCGACCGCCTAATCATTAGCAAAGAACTAATTTTGATTAACTAAAGATCAATAATTTACTTCCAATAACATTTTTTTTAAAAGAATATATAATATTTTTCTTACCCTTAAGAAAACTTCATTTTTTATACTTTCAAATATGAGGAATATTTTAACCGGACGTACGAAAAATGTATGCATATACCTTTTACAGTCATTGCTTAACTATGCTGTTGTACTATTTTGTTTAAAAAAAATTAAAAATACTTACAAACATAAAATTTGCACCAAGTAAAACCACTGTTATAATAATCTTATGAATCATTTTGTAAATATTTTAATATTAAATTATTACGACGGATGTAATAGAAATCAGTTTACTTATAAGTAATTTAAGTTCTTCAAAATTTTAGGTTTCACCAATATCTTTCTGTATAATACGTATTTAATTTGTTTACTGCTTTTGTCTAATTGATTCTTAATAATCACATTTACTTTTAGAGAAGCTAGTAGGTACATTATCTAATTACAGTCCAACTCAAATATGATAATAGGTCAAAATTAAAAATCAAAAAATTAATAGTATGTTGATATTATGCATAGAAATGAAGTTTATTTAATTTATACAGGGTATTCATTTTAAATTGGCCACCATTGCTATCTCGAGAAAGAGCTACAAAGACGGTTAATAGGGTAGTTCAGTATATACGTCAAATGTAGCGCGCTTCATTTAAACTACTGTCTTACTGGTAAACACGCCTTTCAAAATGAACCTTATTGCCACAGCAAATAAAAACTAGAATTTTAAGCAGTTCATTTCGTCGCCAATATCTTACTCAATAAAGAAAAGTTAGCTATTTAAGCTATCATTCAGTTAAGTTTAAATATTACCCTTTCAAATAAACAAAACATATTATCCTAATTTGTAATAACGATTATTCTATTCAAGTTTTAAAAAACTTTGCATGAAACTAAATGTTCGTTCAATCTCGAACATGTTCGTGAAACATCGTGTGAAGCGGCCGGAAGCGCCCGTTTGAAAGACAAGCGAACCATTTTTATGTTACAGTACCCTAAAAACCGTAAGAATAAGAACACGACATATTATTAATATATTAATGTGGAGAGATAGTTATATACGTATATTAAACTTAAAAAGAAGAAATCAAAGTACTGAAAAGAACTTATTTGAAAACGCTCATAAACATCAACAAACAAAATCTCAGTCGGTATGTCGGTAAACTCTCGAATATTATTGAAGCTGCGCAAACTTGATACTCCGTAGTTCAGAACGTGCAGAGTTGATTTCAATTTGAAATAAAACCTTTGTTATTTATTAATGTGTATATATTGTATTACGAAGTAATAGAAAGATATTTATAATTTAATGTTATTAATATTTCAAAGTTAACTTTTTCATAATAAAAATAACGGCATCAAATTACAAGCTTTTAAATTCTGATCCGTATGTGTTCTGTCAATAGAGTACTTTGAAAGTATCGTTTTAGCTTAGGACAGTGCTTCATATTTGGCGGTATGCTTTGACGTCAGGGATTCTACCTCATTGCCATTTCATTAAAAATGAGACATCTATTAATATTTTTGTGAACTAAAAATTATATTCCTAAGATTTGAATTTCAAGGTTAGAACTGTCAACTGTTGTTTACAAATGGCGACGTTAAAGAATGGGAAGAAACGGTACGTATTATTCTATGTAAATTAATAATAATTAGGATAATAACAACGGTTGGACAAACTAGTGTGAAGTAGAAATAATAATATTCCTCACATTTCACAAAGAACATCGGATCTCTCACTCTAACTATGTACGCATGCGCATATCAACAATGAAAATGGTCCATTGGGCAAATAATTTCTATTTTTTTGGTCACTGGTTCTCAAAATACTTTTTTATTTTAAATAGGAACATTGGACCGAACAAGCCGTAGGCGAGTTCGTTAAATCTTTACTGAAATAAGACACTTTTTACTCTAGTTTCATACGTCTTTTACGTCTATAATGAGTGTGAAAAAAGTGCCATATAACGTTTCATTTTTTCTTCAATTTATATATGTACCTATTTCAAAAAGCATTATTTAATAATTGCAATTTATTTTTAAATTTCAAGTTTGGCGTCGATCGGAATCAAACCCTGGCCGTTCGAAGCACAACCGAACCTGTTAGTTAGTTCCAGAATGTTATGTAAAGTGTGTTTCAAGATATTTGTACCTGCCTTTGTAATAACTCGGTAGATCGCATAACTGCAGGGTATTTATGTTCCTATGCGTCAGGGGAGGATTAGCAAAATTTGTTAAAACGATGCAGGGATGTGTTGTGCAAATTCTATTAAATATATGTGTTGATAAGTTTTTATTTTATATTCTATGTTCTGTATTTCTTAAAATTTAAGTGGAACAGTCCACACAAATATTTCGTGTGCCGGATCTCAAATATTTTGTTACAATCCTGTTCTGTTATCCCTCAAGCCCGTTTAAAAAAAAGCCACCCGCTACGTAAGTCGAAACAGGTAAGTTTGCAAATATCTGGAAACAAGCAATAACAGAGCATTGCACAATGTAGAGAAGTCATCTGCAAGTAATATACCAGATTTTAAGATGACCTTGAATACCCATCTTTCGTAGATTAATCTATGTATAAGTACCATTTACGCACAATAGGGCGCATAGTACGGAAGAAAAATGCAAAAGAATTTTGCAATTTGTCATGACGTCATCCTGTAACGTCACAACCCCAGCAAAACCTTGGTCAGCCCCAGCAAGAGAGAAAGCTTGATGAACTATGAGATAAAAACAGTTGTGTCAAGTGAATTTAGCTACAAAAATGTAGGGCAGGAAAATTAAACGTAACCCACACATAACCTACATCCACGTCAACTGGGTGGTTACTGATTTAGCACGTTTGTGCTTTTTATTTGTATGAATTTTTAATTAAACGCGTAAGTTTCACCACAGTTTTCTTGTTACACACGTGAATTTAACCATCTGAACGCTGACAAAAATAATCCGCAGTAAAAGCTAGGTAAATTATTATTCACGAAAGATGACTATTCAAGGTTATTTGTTCGAAGAAAGAATACACAGCACTTTATAGCAGTAGCTTAGCAACATTTTGTATTAGAAAGTGAAAGATTATTTGACGTATGTCTACTTAATTTGGTGTGGCAGATATACGTAAATGGTACTATTACTTTTTAACACACTTAAAATAGCAGTGACGTATGTCGTAGATTTACCAGGCATGTAATTATCTACTACACTGCCATCTGTGCTGATGTTTATCCAGTGCCATTGCCATTTAAATGAAATTATTAAGTTATGGTTTACGTCAAGTTTATTTTTTTGTTACATGCAAAAACTTTGGTGAAGAAGATAAACGTTGAAAAAAGCATTATATAAAAAGAAACAAAATTTTCAAATGTATCCATAAATATTTCGTATTGCACGCCTGTGGGTACGAAATGCAGTGAAGTTATCTGCAAGTAATATATCATACGATTCATAAATGACCTTGAATAGTCATCTTTCATGAATAATACTATACTAAAATTTTTAAGCAATACTTATTTCTTCAAAAGCCGTTGGCTTGAAAAACCCTATTGCATTAAAATTGTTTGTTTACATCTTAGTTACCATGGCGGAAACTGAAAGATTACACCCTCCGGGCGGTAAAGTAGACATGCAGGCGATAAAGTAGCACATGCGGGCGATAAAGTAGCACATACGGGCGGAAAAGTAGAGCAAAAGTTCAGCCACTGCTAAACAAACCGTCAAAAATACAATTGGAAATGTATTTAAAAAATAATTCAAAAACATTTCATTTGATTGCAGTAGTGCGTAAAACGTTGTACAAGGTGTAAATCGAAAAGTGGAACATAGGCGTTTAACATGGGAAATCAGTTTTTCTTTGCGCAAACGTTACCTAATTATATTATACAAAAATACTTCAAATAAAAGTTAATAGAGATTTAATTTCTGCATCTAAATCATATGAAACGATTAGTTCAGTTCTTCATAGAAACATAAAAATTAATTATAAAGTAACTTTATAATTAATTTTTACCTTCCGTCACCTTTAGGTAAGGAAGGTATTGTCTTTGGTCAAAAAATTCGGTGGTGAGTTTTTGATGAATAAGCACGTTTTAGGGTCCCTAGAATACGATTTTACTATTTTTACGATGATGTCTGTATATGTGTGTGTGTGTGTGTGTGTGTGTGTGTGTGTGTGTGTGTGTGTGTGTGTGTGTGTGTGTGTGTATGTATGTATGTATGTATGTATGTGTGTCCGTGTGTGTGTGTGTGTAACAAAATTTTAGTCTACGATAACTTCCATACTACAATTCTAAAAATTATAATTCTTTCATATTTCTCTTCGTTACATCCATGCGAAGAGCTGATTAGATTTTGGTTAGAATTGGACAACCGGAAGTACCCTCATTTGAAGATTTTAACAGTTTTTCTTGAAAAAGCTATGTTAAATATCATTTTTTCACATTTAATGTTATTGTAAATATTAAAGAATATTTTATTTTCTATACGATTTGATTGCATTTTATACTGAATATTAAATGGATATAGAGTTAAAAAATCTGATGTGGCCAGCACATTACCTTCCGTCAGTTATATGAGGTATTTACAAAAATTCTACCGGTGAACTGTTACCAGTAAATAGCTGTTTATCAGGTTATAGCTACCGGAATCGTTATTTTAAGAACGCGAGTGGTAAACAGGGTAGATCCATAACCTATGAAAAAAATTGAAAATTTTAAACAGGTTAGAAATTTGACGTAGTTAACAAACTGAGCAGAGTCCTACTTTGAACACATTTCCACTTTTACCGCGCACGCTTCGCTTTGCATCACTACCTTTTTTTGAGGGTATCTCCTGGTAGAATTTTCGTAAATGCGTATGTATTTTCTATAAAATCCATACAGAAAGTTCCTTGCAAAAGATTCTAAATTTCTTGTATGTACATTACATTTCGACAGTAGTATGTATTTTATACAAATTTCATATAGAAAATTTCGAGCAAAAAGATCCTAACACAAATATACTACGAATATGTCATTGCACTTGACACTGACATCTTTCAATCAGAATTTTCTTAATGTATGCTGTGTTCCATTTAAGCAATTCAGTAGATGGCACTGGCAACAGCGCAAATCTGAAGTAGCCGAAATTACATTGGGTAAACTTGTCTCTTGTCTCTAATTTCAGCCAATCATAGATGTCAAAACTATTCCCTATGCTCCACAATATTGAATGGCTTAAATGGAACAAGGTATAGTAGCTGTTTCTAGCATAGCTGGCTAATTTATGAAATATAATTTCTTTATAAATTTATAACTCTATATCCATTTAATATAAAGTATAAAATGCAGTCAAATCGTATAGAGAATACAATGTTCTTTCATATTTATAATAACATTAAATGTGAAAAAATGATATTTAACATCGTTTTTTCAAGAAAAACTGTTAAAATCTGCAAATAAGGGTACTTCCGGTTGACCAATTATAACCAAAATCTAATCAGCTCTTCATATGGATGCAACGAAGAGGAATACGAAAGAATTATAATTTTTGGAATTGTAGTATTAGAGTTATCGTAGACGAAAATTTTGTTACACACACACACATCCACACACACATACAGACATCATCGTAAAAATAGTAAAATCGTATTCTAGGGACCCTAAAACGTGCTTATTCATCAAAAACTCACCACCGAATTTTTTGACCAAAGACAATACCTTCCTTACCTAAAGGTGACGGAAGGTAAAAATTATAAAGAAATTAAATTTCATAAAGTAGCCATAGCTATGGAAACAGCTACTATATTAAGAAAATTTTGATTGAAAGATGTCAGTGTCAAGTGAAATTGACATAGTGTGTTTGTCTTATAATTTTACTGGAAATAGGTATAGGATCTTTTGCTTTCTGTATGGAATTTGTATAAAATACATACAACTGCTGTAAGGTAATGTACAAGAAATAATAATAATAAATCTTTTATTTCTGCAGATACATTACACTGTATATAGAAAACGTCACAAAATAATAATTTTCTGTATGAAATTTTCATAAAATACATGCAACTGCCGGAAGGTAATGTACAAGAAATAGAATATTTAATTTAGCATGGAACTTTCCGTATGAAATTTGTACAAAATACATAGAACTGACGGAAGGTAATGTGCTGGCCACATCAGATTTTTTCGAAAGAAGTTTACACCCTTGAACGAATAAAAACCCTCCGCTACGCATCGGGCTTTAAATTTCGTCCGCAGGCGTAAACCTTTTCTTTCGATTCTCTATACGTAAATAACTATTCTGGCCCTGGATTAATCTTCCATAAACTTCAATATGTTACAAACTAACACCGTATTTTTGCTGTTGAATTACATTTTTTTTTTTAATTACATCGCTGCATCAAATGTTGTTAAGCACATTGTACGCCATTGGCCCACTGAACTAAATAAAAACGGGAATGCTTGTGTCCTACATCACAACATAGGCATTTCCGGCTCTCGATAGGAGACCTCCATACTACTCTACTTCTAGTGTATTTCATTATTTCAGGTTTGCACTTAGGGATATTTTAAAGGTGTGTCACTTGTAAACTGTTGTACTGCCATATTCACCTTTGTTTTGATTTTTAAATAACCCGTTTACGTGAGTGAAAGAGTGAGGCGATTATAAACTTTTCTCGTGGCCGTGTGCCTGAGTGTCAGGTCGCGAATCTGGGGAACCGGGTTCGATCCCGACCGACGCCAAATATTTCCAGTTTTAAATGGCACAAAATTGACCCCTGTGGTGCACTCTCCACGCCAGCAATGAGTGCCCGTGAGGTGACGCCTGGTAAGCGCCCGCACGGTACAAATATTTCATCATTACCGATATCTGTGTATAGAGCAGATTGGCACACCCAGCAATGGGTAATAAGCCGTGATGATATATTTATTTATTTACTTAATAAGTTGATGTGATCGCCTAGTTTTGTAATATTTCTGAAATTTTTAATGAAAAATTTGTTTCGTGATTAATGATCAGTTGTTCATAACAGTTGGTTGGTGAAGATGGCAATGAAAACAATTAGTTGAATTCATTGCAAGAGCATACTGTAAAATTCGCTTTTACAATTTAACAAAGAAGCAGACAGGATGTTTGGAAGAAGCAAATATAAGAAAATATCTTAATAAATTATTTTATTTATGCATCAATGATAAATGATTATTAAATATTGATCTTTTTTAATTTTTTTCTTTACACTAATCTTTTTTTTATTATATTTGTGTTTTTCTTACTGCCCTTCGATTCATTTTATTTTTATTTTGGAATCTATTACTCGTATAATTATAACAAAAATTGCGGTCTCCTATGATGCACGCAAATTGAACCTTAAAGCGAGTTCCCGTTTATATTAAGTTCAGTGCATTGGCCCTTCAATTAAGAAGGGTGGAGCAAACGTAACTGTATTGCTCGCACTACACCTTTTCTACGTGACTCAGACTAAAGTATTCATAAATGATGAAAAGAAATCACCATAAAATCAAACGTTTTTATACATATATTATATATTTTATGAAGAAACTTACCTTTGATTGATCTTTTATATTCTAAGCGATACTGTAAAAATAACCCATTGAAAATGTAATTGCTGTAGATATTAATAAAGACACATATTCATAATAAAGGAATTTTCAATCAAACAATTAGGTACACTTAGTACAGTATATTTATAATAAATTAAGTTACTAGTACAAAGTTTATAGAGTAAATCTGTACAAGTGTGCATTAGTTGCATTGATTGATATATGATTTATATAATACAAACAACGTTCTAAATACGCATTATTCACTTAAAAAAACTTTTAAACGAAATGTTATTTGCATCACTCTTATCCGGAACTGTCTTGTGAACTTTCCATGAAACATGTTACAACCGTTAGTGATTTTCTAAAATACTTTTTAGACTTCAATACAAAACTAAAAAAGATAATAAATATACTTTTAATGGAATCTTTTTAATGCCAATGTGAAATACTATTTACAGATAGTTAAAAGTTTTACATTCTAGAATATTATAATAATAGTGGTAATAAAATTAATTTTATTTTTATCAAAATAGTATAATTTTTCCTATAAAAGGTTCTAATAATACCTGCTTACGCTAATTTCAAAATCTTTTATAAAATATATACGCGAAAACAAAAAATTGATAAAATTGTTTACTGTACATTTAACAGTTCCGTTAACCCAAGCTTAAACTGTACATTATTTATCAATGAAGAAAATAACAAAAATGCAACTTCAAAGTACCAAAAATAATGATGCAAATATATCAATTAAAATTATGAAAAAATAAAATTTGAGAATTAAGAGAATGAATAAAATAAATAACTGATACAATACAATGGTCTCGAGCGGTGTTACGAAGGTCCCAGACCTACAGCGAGATTCTGCGATTCCGCTTTGTCAGTTTGCCGCTTGTCGCACTCCTCCATGTATTTAATCACCTTGTCTGTATCTTTTATCTGACATATTGAGGCTTCCGTCTGAAATAAATCGTAATAATTATTTTCACTATAAATTACAGTAAAAAAAAATCAATGTCCATAAAATCTCTTTTCACCCTTAAAAATTCGTTATTTACAATTATGCATTAGTTTAACTGTCAAATTTTTAATGCTAAATAAACTATAAAGAACTGATACTTATTCGATTTTTTTATTTAAAAAAATTATTCGTATATCAGATTTTATGTAAAAAAAACTAACTCGGACTCGTAGTAGGCTAAGAATAAAGAAACGTATGTTTGATCATTATTCAATTCAAATACTTTTAAATTAAACATACGTTTCATTGTTCATAGCCAACTCCAAGTTAGTTTTTTTTTAACATTTTTTCGTGTAATAATAAATTATTGGGTGGCAATTACAACCGGTTTCGTTAAGAGTTTAATTTAATAAAATTTTGTAAGGACTATATTATAATAAATGAAACAAAAAAGACAAAAATGTTCGTTAAATACATGACGCTACAATTTAAATTCTCGAAATTTCAGAGCTACGAGGTCGATTTGAATTCAATATGGTGTCCATTTAAACTAAGAAACCGCCATCTTGAATTTTATTCTGACATCACTTTTATGTCTTATCAAATCATGTCACATTTATATGAAACATTTTTTATATCTTTTATAATTGCAGAGTTATTTGACATTTAAAAATCGCGATTTCCATTTTTTTTAATAACTTTCAAACTGTTTAGAATTTTAAATTTTCTCAACGGAACCCTAGTTAGCACTCAAAACTGCACAACACTGCCCATTTAATTGACCTCGTAGCTCTTATAAGTTTCCGAGTTCCCAATGGGACCCAATTAAATTGGAACTTCCTGTATTCACTGTATTGTTCAAATACTCTTATCAGCAAAAAATGCTAAACTAATATTCATGAAAGAGGACCATTCAAGGTCATTTGTTCGAAGAAAGAATACACAGCATTTTATAGCAGTAGCTTAGCAACATTTTGTATTAGAAAGAGAAAGATTATTTGACGTATGTCTACATAATTTATGTGCTGTGACAGATATACGAGAATAGTGGCATTACTTTCTAACAGGGACCGGAAACCGAACTGAACCCGAACCGAAAACCGTTCCGAACCCACCTTTTTTATGAACCAGAACCCGAACCACTGTTAATTTGGTCGACATGAACCCGAACTGAACCCACTATATTCGGGTTCAAAAAACCTGGTTCACTAAACCATCGTGTTTTTATACTTGTATGACACATAGTTGCAAATAGGATTAGTTTTTTACTGAAATAATTACCTTTAAACAATACCTACATTTTTAATATTTTATTTCATTATTTGAAGTTGAGGAAAATTTATTAGAGAGCTAGTGAAAGATAATAAAAAAGCCCAAGCAGAAATATTAAAATTAAAATAAACCTAATTTACAAGAACATAGTTTTTAAAAATTATAAAGACGTCCAAAGGCTTCCAAAAACTGCTAATATATTAAATTTTTGGGAGGAACAAAAATTGTTACACTCTGTGACGTTGCGCAAATTGAGATAGCAGGTACAACTACACAAGTTAGTGGGGAACGGGAATTTTCTGCACTGAATTTTTTTTTGCTACTTCAACGAGTAAATATGTCTGAAGAAATATCAGATATCTTGATTATTAGATTAAATGAAAATTTCTTTACAAAGTAAATTTATTGGTACGGGTATTTTTACTTACTCGTATGTACATTTTCTTTTATTTCAGATACATATTTTTTAATTTTTCAAACCGGAACTGAACCGGTACCGAACCACCTAAAAAATATTTTTTCTGAACCCGAACCGAACCTGAACCCAAACCAAATCAATTTTTCTGCGGTTTCCGATCCCTGCTTTCTAATACACTAAAAATATTATATTAAAATTATTAGTTAAGTCTAAAGTAATATTATATCAGACGGCTCACAAATGACCTTGAATAGTCATCTTTCGTGAATATAAGTTTAAATAGCAACATGTAACAAAATCGCATCAATAAAGTTTATATACTCCGCTCCCTGAAACGAGAGAATGTGAAACTAATTCTGGAACAGAGACAAGTCATTCTATTGGTCAAAAGAGGATAATTTTGGAGCCAAATCAATAGAATGACTTGTTTCTGTTGAAAAATTAATTCCACATTCCTCGTTTCGGCGAACGGACTATAGCTTTCAAATTAGGCAGATGACAGATATATATATATATATATATATATATATATATATATATATATATATATATATATATATATATATATATATATATATATATATATATATATATATATATACGTACGGTTCACAATAAACTCTTTCAAAATGTAGTCGCAGTCTAAGGCGTTTTTTGTCGTTTCAGTTTCGTAATGTTTTCAAAACTATTTCGTACATGACGTCATAAATGTGGGGATCACTAAAATACTGAGTTTTGAACTAATGACGTTTAAATTTAAATCTGTCAAACGTAAATACAACGTTTGAGTGAGTTAGAATGTGTGATGTACATAAAAACTATTCAAAACACTTATATAAAACCGATTCCTTGGCTGCACTCTATTGTTAATTTCTAACATATAAAATATATATATTTTAATATTTATTTATACATGTACAGACGTTTTATTTTCACAGATAATGATGGATAACCCAGAATGATTATTTTTTTAACTAATATGTAATGATTTAGAAACGTTTACAGGTGTTCCGTGTTCTTGACGTTTACCCCCTCTACTACGAAATAATTCGAAACTGTTTCAAACCAGCCCAGTGGATCGGTTTGAAAACATACGAAACTGTTTCAACCAATTTTGTCTCTGACGTCACCGTTGCGTCGCCAAAATATATTTTGAAACACTACGAAATAGTTTCAAACTAATGTATCGCAAAAAACGCCTCTAATGTCCAGTAAACAGGTTAGGTTATGTTACGAATAGCCTGACCAGCGAGCCGTGAGCTATGGGGATGAGTAGTGCGCAGAGAGAACGCACTAGGCGGGAAAGAAGACAGGTAGTTACGCGCGAGAGTATGCTATGACACAAGTTTTAGTATCGATGTTAACTCTGCGGCTACTGGCAAGGGATGAAGTTCCCACCACAATTTTAAGGCAAGGCTACTGCGCATCCAAGCTCGTTGGTCACGACTCGTTGGTCAAGCTGTACTTGTTCTGGCCATTGAGTATTTTTTTACTGTGCGCAATATTTAAAAAAACGATCCCTTTATTTACTATCCAACAGAATAGAAGTGACAATTTTTTTGATTTATTGATTTATATTTTACTTAATCAAATCGTCTTTTTCTCTCATATAAATTCATGCACAGAACGTCCTATATAAGTTAATCATATTGCTATTTTTCTATTTGAAAGATACGAAAATAAAATAATACGTGAATTATAAATTTTCGAGAAGAGTAGGTGGCAGCGATGCTGCTCCGGGACCCAAGGGTTGTGGGTTCGAATCTCAAATAAAGTACGGTCTTTTATTTCATCAATCATCTCATCGGCTGCATATAATCGAAGCAGTTGCTCGGCAGTCCATAAATTAAAATAAGAAATAAAAAATAGTTTATTTGAAATCTTCACTAAAGTGCACAAAAATCGGCATTAAAAGCTCAGAAATCGGCACTAAAGTAATCCATTATACGACGATTTCAAGCAAATCCAATGTTGCGAACATTATAATAATTAATGTATATATATATATATATATATATATATATATATATATATATATATATATATATATATATATAAAATAATCTGGATAGGTGTATAGTGTATAATAGTAAATTTGTACGTAAAATGACAAAAAAATATATACAAGAAGAACGAACTAAATAATTCCGATGAAGAATATTGAATAAAACATAGTGTTCTTTACGATAACCTCAATGTTCGGAGTTTAGCAACATTGAGTGTCAGTCTGACAGTTACATAAACATAACCTAAATAAAATATTCCTTTCATTTTTATAAATTTTCGATTTCAAATAAAAATTAATATGCAACTCGGCATTGAAGCTCCTTTTTATCACTCATATGGTTTATTTTCCTCGGCCTTACGGCCTCGGCAACTAAATTCCATATTCGTGATAAAAAGTAAAACTTCAGTGCCTTGATACATAAATAGCTATTATTTGAAATCGTCACTAAAGTGCACAAAACTCGTCTTTAAAAGTTCAGAAATTGACACTAGAGTAATCCATTATATGGCGATTTCATGCAAATGCAATGTTGCCAACCTTATGATTATTATTGTACATGTATAATTTGGGCAGGTGTACGATGTACAATAGTAAATTTGTACGTAAAATGACAAAAAAAATATGTTCAAGAAGAATGAATTAAATAATTCCGATGAAGTTTGAAATAAAACACATTGGGTGACACGAATGGTGATTAGGATAAAACTAGGGAGGAGATAACTAACAGTGTTTTAACTCTGTCAATCGTTTATGGTTTATTTTTGACAAAAATACTTTAAATAAAAGTTACGTACAATTCATTTTTCTATAACAGTTATTTGAAGTTTTTTTCTCTAAAATAAACCATAAACGATTGACAGAATTAAAACACTGCTAGTCAACTCCTCCCTAGTGATCTAATCTGCATTCATGTTACCACCCATAATTTTTGATGTTCTTTACGATAGTGACGATAAACTGTAATGTCCGGAGGTTAGCAACACTGAACAAGTTCATTTGTTTGACTGACAGATATGTAAACATAACCTATAAAAATAAGTATTCCTTTCATTTTCATTTTTTCGATTTCAAATAAAATTTAAATTGTTGTTTGTATGTATCAGGATGTATTAATTTATTAATAGATAGCCTTGTTTTTATTTTATTTTCATTTTGTTAACATTTCACTAGTCAGTATGATAATACCGTACAGATATAGTTATTATTTAGTTACTATCCTACTTTTGTATACTTAAACAAACCGATAATAGCTATTAACATACCTACACCCCTATTTTGTAAGAAAGTTGTTATATCTTAACAACAATGCTATAGCAAATAACCAATAATAATGGACCTTTCCAATTTAAAGAGATAGAAGATATGCGCAATGGGGATCTGCGCATAGTAAGAACAACTGAGATCTATGACGTTTGATTCTAAAAAAATTAGACGTAAAATGTAAGATAACTTTAAAAAATCTTATCGAAATAAGTTACAAAAGCTTTTATTGAAGGTAAAATGTCTAACGATGCAAATTTTCACTGAGAATACAGGTATTTTAATGACTGCAATATTTTTGACGTTTCGTTTGACAGCCCAACTGGCAGTTGTTCGCGCCATTTTCTTACTATTTGCAGCGATAGAAAGAGATGGCACTTAAATTGGAAAGGTCCATTGCGAACGCAGGCTTTACATTTGTTTCTATTTGTTAAATTTTTTAGCAATGTTGCTAAGACAACAACTTCCTTACAAAATAGGGCTGCTAGGATTGTTACGAGTATCAAAATTGCCGCAGATGTCGATTTGATATCCGAGCTCGTAAAGTTGAGATAAATGTTTTTGTAACAAAATTATTCTGTCATATAACTTTTTGCCATTTTGTTACAAAAAAAAAATGATCAAATTGTTTTCAGTCTACCTGATATTATAGCTTACCAGGTTAATCTTATACAGCGTGGGACTAAATTATGGAATATTAAAAAATAAAACAGCGAACTCAACCGGTTTTTTTAAATATGCTGAAATACGTCGATTTTAGTTTTTAAAAATACATATTAATATGTGCAATTTACCTTTCGACTTTCATTTGTTTTTAAGTTATGACACCACAAAAAAATTTAAAAGGCAATATATATTTTTAATAGTGTAATCCAATAGTGATTTTTCTTCCCTTATGATTTCATTTTTCAGTTTAGAATTTTTCGTTGATAAATTTGTTAAATCTTTAAACATTTAATGTTGGTATTGTGGTACTCATAACTTATAAAATATAATAAACGAAAAATTCCAAACTGAAAAATGAAATCTAGGTATCTTGATTATTCATTATTATTACATTTTCAGCTCGATTTTTCTCAGAATTTTTGTTATACAATCTTATGATTTATTAGCATGATCATAAAGGGAAGAAAAATCACTATCGGATTCCACTACTAAAAATTATATTTCTTTTTATTTTTTTATGACGTCATAACATAAAAACAAATGAAAGTCGAAAGGCACATATTAATGCGTATTTTTAAAAACTAGAATCGACGTGTTTCAGCGTTTTTTTTTTTTTAAAAACAGCTGAGTTCGCTGTTTTTTTAATATTCCATACTTTAATCCCAAACTGTATATAAAAGTGAAAGAATGACCGCTAAGCAAATCTACACCGTTTTACATATCGACATCAAATTTTGTAGAGATGTTCTTTCAGCTTCAGGACATGTCGTAAAAGTAGTTAAAGTTCAAAATAGAACATAGTTTTTTATAATTAATATTCAAAGTTTACATAAGACTAGTATTGCATTAGCTTCGAGAGCGTCCTTACCGACAGAGTCAAAATGTAAAACCACACTTTTCTGCTGTCAATCAAATATTTTCATAAAAAATCAACATTTTCAACAAATTTCAAGTATAAATAAATGATTTTCAGTTAATTTTATGTATTTCCTATAAATTTCAGCCGAATTCATAACAAAATTCATAAGCAAATAAAAGGATTGCGAAAAATTAGCAACGGGCGCCAATTTAAAAATATTTAAATAAAACTTCGTCCAGACGGTTTTGAGATTGGAATTGAGTTAATTCATATTTTAAACCCCGTAGAACACGAATTTAGTTTTAATTTAAATATAATTTAAACCACTGACAAGTTGTGAGCAAAATAAAATACATTTTTTGGGGCAATTATTTTCTAAAATTTTGATCCTATTTTCCGCAATAGAGGATTCCGATCGTGACGTCACTAAGTGCGCCATTTGCTGTGAAATGTTGAACTATATGGACAAATAGACATTTTCCGTCGATGTGTGTTCGGTTAGTGATGAAAATGAATTTTTTTAGTGCAGTTAGTGCCAGGGGCAAAATTAAAAATATTGAAAAAAGATGGTTGGTGTCGTGGTCTGAAAAAAGGCGGAAAAAGAGCGATCTTATTTTAAGGTTTTAGTTCCGGTTAGTTACTGGGTATTTACTGATTTATACTAACTCAAAATGTTTCAACGTTTTCAGAAATCAAAATTGTATGAATGCAGGACGTAGTGATAATATATTACCCTGCATTGATGGTGGTAAATGGCTATCTGATGATGATTGATGTAAATATAACGTGGGGCTATTTTCCATCTCATAACATATCAAACCTATTTAACTACAGACACATATACCACTACTTCCACGAAACCATTTAGTTTAATGTAGTTACGAATAAACCATGAGAGATGAGATCGGCTTGGAAAATGGCATAAAATTAACTCCTCTCATATATTTTTTATATTTATTTCTGTAATCACTCTTACAGAGGCCATACACGCACCTAATACCTATATTTTTAATATAAAACACAAATTTCACAAGGCTATCAACTTGACAGCACGATGACAGTTACTTGTATGTCCAAATAATTCATAAAAATACCACGACGGGGCGCTTAAAATTCGCTTAATCGGAATCCCTATAGAGGCGATTTCGGGCGACATACCCGTTCACTTCTTAGGATCAGTTACGTCACTTGCGGTATGCTATGGTCAGTGGTGGCGCCAAAAATCAATGGTTCACTTGTTGACACCGTGCTTGGAGGTTATGTACACTGGCTTGCAAAAAAATCGCGTACACCTATTTTTTGCTGTATTGAGCCGATCTTGATTTTGAGCTTGTCTACTACTGTCAATTAAGAGGTCAAAATTAACAGAAATTCAAATACATACTTGGTTGTTCTTTCATTTTTCTGGAATATATTTGTACTTTAACAATAAGTAAATTAAATACAATTAAGAACTAGGTCCATAATAGATCAAATAGTGATGACAGTGACAACATTGTCAGTTTTTACATTATTTACAGAGCTAAAAAATTACAAAAACTCGGTTACTTGATTTTTAAGGTGTACGCGATTTTTTTGCAAGCCAGTGTATATTCTGCGACATTTAAAACTGTCAAAAATAGTGTCTGACAATTAAAATGCATTAACGGAGAAAGATAGTTTTTTTCCATATTTGTCCAAAAAAAGAGTCAACGAAAATAATGTCACCCTATTTGACATAAGACCACGACTCCGACTGTTTTGACTTTTGACATTTCAAAAAAGACATAATAAAAAGAGATAGAAATAGTGAACAGAGAGCTGACCCGACTAGCAAACCCGTTCAGCTGTGAGCACTGGTCCAAGCATACTGGGTATGTTGTTCCTAGCGCCCGAATGTGTGAACGCACTTGAACGCAACATACCGCAAGTGAACGGTTGTCGCCCGAAATCGCCTTAGGGCGCGAGCAGACACGTGACTCGAGCGACATTGACGTGCTTAAAATCAGCTGATTTGTGTGCGCATGTCATTTTGACAAGGACAATGTTACGTTGACAAGACCAATGTTTTGATTTATTTTGATTTTTAACTGCTAAAATGTTATTATTTTTAATTTCATATGTTTTACTGCTTAAAAATTGTAAAATAATAACATTAAAGCAGTTCAATATCAAAATAAATCAAAACATTGGTATTGTGAACGTGACATTGTTCTTGACAAAATGACATACACACACAAATCAGCTGATTCCAAGCACGTCAAGGTCGCTCGAGTCACGTGTCTGCTCGCGCCCTATTCCTAAGGGCTTTTACAATCAACACTCTAAACTTCATTTTTGCAAAAATAAACACTCTCTCTCTCTCGAAATCGAGATATTGAATCATTTTTAACCTGATACATTTTGGGCAGAGACTAAACATGTAGACGTACTTTTTTAGGGGCTCATAACTCCTACATAGAGGGTTATGATTTTGACGTCACATGCAAGAAAGGATGCGACGATGTAGAAGTTGAGATGGAAGATCGGATTACAAACACACCACGCCATTTTTCAAGTGCTGTCTTCTGTCACTTGTGTTTTGACATTTGAGTTTTACATGTGATTCAATGTGTTCGGACGGCTGTGGAAACTTAAAGAATTTCACATTTGTCATGTATTCTTTATAATTATAACGGGAGTCACTGTTGCAAAGACCATACATTCGCTTGATACTTGGCACCATCTTGCAACTGTCACCATGACAGCGATTTGTTTGTAATCTAGCAACGGAGTGAAACGAGTCAAGTGCAGTATAACTGGAAAATACCAATAGATGGTAGCCCGAAAATATATCTCTGTATAACCCTCCATTGTTTGAAATATTTTCAAATTAACACTAAAATCGTGTTGTACGGGGTTAAAATATAAAATGACTAGCGGTTGCGAAGCCCGCGGGTATCAGCTAGTTATTCATATTTTTTCTTTCGTTTTTGTAATATACATTTCTTCAATAAAAATTCGTTTCAACCATAACGTTGAATTCAGAATTTTACGTAGATTCCAAATATATAGGATGTCCAATTTGAAATATGAAAGTTAATGTCACTTCCGGTTAAACCGGAAGCGCTCCCATGATGCCAAATACTATGATTTGTGAACCCCTGGCCCTAATTTACAAATGTATAAAATTAAAAAACAATTATAAATAAAAAAATTATTTTGAGTGATCCGTATTTCACTGTCACATTTATACATTTATGGTATCTAAATAATGATTTATCACTTACCGAAGCCGTTAAATTCATGAAACTGAAAAATTTCTTCAATATCTCTACCATGTCTGCAAATGTATTCCCTTGCAAATATTGACGAACATTTGTTTCATGTTCTGTGTTATCCATAATTAGAAATCCTATAAGCATTGCAATATAGGATGCTAGGAATGTGAATTCCATGTGAATGCCGGCCTTTTGTAACACTATGAAAAAAATAAAATCATTACTATCTCTCATTACAAGTAAACCTAAAAAATACAAACATTTTGCGACAGTCTCTTCAATGAACTCATCAGTAGATTTCGGTTGAGTCTCTGTATCCTTCTCGCCATCTAAAATAGCATCTGTTCGCTTTTCAGCTTGTCGTGCTAACTCTGTACAACGATAAAATTCTTTAATAAGCACTTCTAGCGCACTTTTATCACCTAAAATATTGTATATTACAAATTCAAAAATATAATCGCAGTTTATGTTAAATAGTACGGAACACTTACATGGAAAAATACTTTCAAAATTGGCTGGTGCTTTCGCACTAATTAACAACGTTTTATTATCGTCGTCCTGAATTAAATTGATCAACAACATTAATACCTACAAATAAAATGTGATGAACAAGAAACCAAAAACATTTACTTAAAAAAAAACTTACAAGAACTCCTAATTCAAACTTTTTCTGTTCAGGAATATAATGAGGAATCTGCAGGAACAAGTGTAAACTAGCATCTATAATACCAGGCTTCTTGCCGATCAATGCACTTCCGGTTGCTGAAAATATATAATTTTACTCAACATTGCCTAAAGAAAATAAAAATCCTACTTACATTTCTTATTGAAATGATGTGTCAAATTGATTAACACTTTAAGTGTAACAAGCAAGGCCTCTCTAATAACAAATCCAGTTGATTCCTTGTCAGTAATATCAGTTGCAGGATACAACGGAATCTCTGCATCGCAGAGTCGATAAAGCTTCACTAAAGTATCCAAAATGATACCGTTGTTATAATGCAACAAGTATGTTTGGTTCTGCTCGTTGTTCTGTGTTACGTTTTCCAACACACGCATACATCTGTAAGTAAAAATTATTTTCTTGGAAACCTCTCTTTGTCACGAAATATTATTTTAAAAACTAAAAATTATTTTTTTGGTACAACGTGCTCAGGATAAAATGCGCAGCAGGGAGATTTCGAGATCTATAAAAGATTCGAAGTTAATTAAATAAGACATATACTCTGTTCCATTCAACCAATTCAACAGATGGCGCTCACATCAGGGCCAGTTTATGAGACTGAAGCTAGCAGCCGATTCGTAGCAGCCGATTCCTTAAGTAAAATACTTTGGACAACCCTGGTCCTATAATCCGTAACAACTTAACTGCTGTATTTACTATAAGATTATACACGTAATATCAAATGTAATAAAGTAATATTTACGGGGGTTGTTCTGCATATATCTCCTAATATAGAGCAATGTCGAAACTTTCAAATTTCAGGGGATGAGGGTAACTTATAACACATTATATTATTTAATAAATGCAAGAGAAGAGTTGAGAAAATTAACGACCCTTACAACCTGTAATATTAACTGTTACAAAACCATATTCACAGGGTATATTTAGCATACATCCCTTATTATAGATTAACCTTAAAAGTTTCGAATTTCAGGAGATGGGGGTAACGTATAACGCATTATATTATTTAATAAATGCAAGAAATGAATTGAGAAAATTAACGACCCTTACAACCTGTAATATTAACTGTAACAAAACCATACTCACAGGGTATATTTAGCATACATCCCTTATTATAGATTAACCTTAAAAGTTTCGATTTTCAGGGGATGAGGGTAACTTATAACACATTATATTATTTAATAAATGCAAGAGTAGAATTGAGAAAATTAACAACCCTTGCAACCTGTAATATTAACTGTAACAAAACCATACTCAAAGGGTATATTAAGCATACATCCCTTATTATAGATTAACCTTAAAAGTTTCGATTTTCAGGGGATGAGGGTAACGTATAACGCATTATATTATTTAATAAATGCAAGAGTAGAATTGAGAAAATTAACCACCCTTGCAACCTGTAATATTAACTGTAACAAAACCATACTCACAGGGTATATTTAGCATACATCCCTTATTATAGATTAACCTTAAAAGTTTCGAATTTCAGGAGATGAGGGTAACGTATAACGCATTATATTATTTAATAAATGCAAGAAAAGAATTGAGAAAATTAACGGCCCTTACAACCTGTAATATTAACTGTAACAAAACCATACTCACAGGGTATATTTAGCATACATCCCTTATCATAGATTAACCTTAAAAGTTTTGATTTTCAGGGGATGAGGGTGCCTTATAACACATTATATTATTTAATAAATGCAAGAGTAGAATTGAGAAAATTAACCACCCTTGCAACCTGTAATATTAACTGTAACAAAACCATATTCACAGGGTATATTTAGCATACATCCCTTATTATAGATTAACCTTAAAAGTTTCGAATTTCAGGGGATAAGGGTAACGTATAACGCATTATATTATTTAATAAATGCAAGAAAAGAATTGAGAAAATTAACGACCCTTACAACCTGAATTATTAACTGTAACAAAACCATACTCACAGGGTATATCTAGCATACATCCCTTATTATAGATTAACCTTAAAAGTTTCGATTTTCAGGGGATGAGGGTAACTTATAACACATATTATTTAATAAATGCAAGAGTAGAATTGAGAAAATTAACCACCCTTGCAACCTGTAATATTAACTGTAACAAAACCATACTCACAGGGTATATTTAGCATACATCCCTTATTATAGATTAACCTTAAAAGTTTCGAATTTCAGGGGGTGAGGGTAACGTATAACGCATTATATTATTTAATAAATGCAAGAAAAGAATTGAGAAAATTAACGACCCTTACAACCTGTAATATTAACTGTAACAAAACCATACTCACAGGGTATATTTAGCATACATCTCTTATTATAGATTAACCTTAAAAGTTTCGATTTTCAGGGGATGAGGGTAACGTATAACGCATTATATTATTTAATAAATGCAAGAGTAGAATTGAGAAAATTAACCACCCTTGCAACCTGTAATATTAACTGTAACAAAACCATACTCACAGGGTATATTTAGCATACATCCCTTATTATAGATTAACCTTAAAAGTTTTGATTTTCAGGGGATGAGGGTCACTTATAACACATTATATTATTTAATAAATGCAAGAGTAGAATTGAGAAAATTAACCACCCTTGCAACCTGTAATATTAACTGTAACAAAACCATACTCACAGGGTATATTTAGCATACATCCCTTATTATAGATTAACCTTAAAAGTTTTGAATTTCAGGGGATGAGGGTAACGTATAACGCATTATATTATTTAATAAATGCAAGAAAAGAATTGAGAAAATTAACGACCCTTACAACCTGTAATATTAACTGTAACAAAACCATATTCACAGGGTATATTTAGCATACATCCCTTATTATAGATTAACCTTAAAAGTTTCGATTTTCAGGGGATGAGGGTAACTTATAACATATTATATTATTTAATAAATGCAAGAGTAGAATTGAGAAAATTAACCACCCTTGCAACCTGTAATATTAACTGTAACAAAACCATACTCACAGGGTATATTTAGCATACATCCCTTATTATAGATTAACCTTAAAAGTTTCGAATTTCAGGGGATGAGGTTAACGTATAACGCATTATATTATTTAATAAATGTAAGAAAAGAATTGAGAAAATTAACGACCCTTACAACCTGTAATATTAACTGTAACAAAACCATACTCACAGAGTATATCTAGCATACATCCCTTATTATAGATTAACCTTAAAAGTTTCGAATTTCAGGGTATGAGGGTAACGTATAACGCATTATATTATTTAATAAATGCAAGAAAAGAATTGAGAAAATTAACGACCCTTACAACTTGTAATATTAACTGTAACAAAACCATACTCACAGGGTATATTTAGCATACATCCCTTATTATAGATTAACCTTAAAAGTTTTGATTTTCAGGGGATGAGGGTAACTTATAACACATCATATTATTTAATAAATGCAAGAGTAGAATTGAGAAAATTAACCACCCTTACAACTTGTAATATTAACTGTAACAAAACCATATTCACAGGGTATATTTAGCATACATCTCTTATTATAGAGAAACATTAAAAGTTTTGAAATTCAGAGGATGAGGGTAACTTATAACACATTATATTATTTAATAAATGCAAGAGTATAGTTGAGAAAATTAACCACCCTTACAGCCTGTAATATTAAATGTAACAAAACCATATTCACAGGGTATATTTAGCACACATCCCTTATTGTAGATTAGCATTAAAAGTTTTGAATTTCAGGGGATGAGGGTAACTTATAACACTTTATATTATTTAATAAATGCAAGAGAAATATTGACAAAATTAACCACTCTTAGAACCTGTAATATTACCTGTAACAAAACCATTTTCACAGGGTATATTTAGCATACTTCCCTTATTATAGATTAACAGTAAAATTTCGAATTTCAGGGGATGAGGGTAATAATGTGTTATAAGTTACCCTCATCCCCTGAAATTCAAAACTTTTAAGGTTAATCTATAATAAGGGATGTATACTAAATATACCCTGTGAATATGGTTTTGTTACAGTTAATATTACAGGTTGAAAGGGTGGTTAATTTTCCCAATTATTTTCTTGCATTTATTAAATAATATAATGTATTAGAAGTTACCCTCATCCCCTGAAATTAGAAATTTTTAATGTAACTCTACAATAAGGGATGTATGGTAAATATCCCCTGTGAATATGGTTTTGTTACAGTTAAAATTACAGGTTGTAAGGGTGGTTAATTTTCTCAACTCTACTCTTGCATTTATTAAATAATATAATGTGTTATAAGTTACACTCATCCCCTGAAATTCGAAACTTTTACGGTTAATCTGAAATAAGGGATGTATGCTAAATATACCCTGTGAATATGGTTTTGTTACAGTTAATATTACAGGTTGTAAGGGTGGTTAATTTTCTCAAGTCTACTCTGGCATTTATTAAACAATATAATGTGTTATATTATACCCCCATCCCCTGAAATTCGAAACTTTTAAGGTTAATCTATAATAAGGGATGTATGCTAAATATACCCTGTGAGTATGGTTTTGTTACAGTTAATATTACAGGTTGTAAGGGTGGTTAATTTTCTCAACTCTACTCTTGCATTTATTAAATAATATGTGTTATAAGTTACCCTCCTCCCCTGAATTTCAAAACTTTTAATGTTTCTCTATAATAAGGGATGTATGGTAAATATCCCCTGTGAATATGGTTTTGTTACAGTTAATATTACAGGTTGTAAGGGTGGTTAATTTTCTCAACTCTACTCTTGCATTTATTAAATATTATAATGTGTTATAAGTTACCCTCATCCCCTGAAATTCGAAATTTTTAATGTAACTCTACAATAAGGGATGTATGCTTAATATACTCTGTGAATATGGTTTTGTTACAGTTAATATTACAGGTTGTAAGGGTGGTTAATTTTCTCAACTATACTCTTGCATTTATTAAATAATATAATGTATTACAAGTTACCCTCATCCCCTGAAATTCAAAATTTTTAATGTAACTCTACAATAAGGGATGTATGGTAAATATCCCCTGTGAATATGGTTTTGTTACAGTTAATATTACAGGTTGTAAGGGTGGTTAATTTTCTCAATTCTTTTCTTGTATTTATTAAATAATATAATGTGTTATAAGTTACCCTCATCCCCTGAAATTCGAAACTTTTAAGGTTAATCTATAATAAGGGATGTATGCTAAATATACCCTGTGAATATGGTTTTGTTACAGTTAATATTACAGGTTGTAAGGGTGGTTAATTTTCTCAATTCTTTTCTTGTATTTATTAAATAATATGTGTTACAAGTTACCCTCATCCCCTGAAATTCGAAATTTTCAATGTAACTCTACAATAAGGGATGTATGGTAAATGTCCCCTGTGAGTATGGTTTTGTTACAGTTAATATTACAGGTTGCAAGGGTGGTTAATTCTCTCAATTCTACTCTTGCATTTATTAAATAATATAATGTGTTATAAGTTACCCTCATCCTCTGAATTTCAAAACTTTTAATATTTCTCTATAATAAGAGATGTATGCTAAATATACCCTGTGAATATGGTTTTGTTACAGTTAATATTACAGGTTGTAAGGATGGTTAATTTTCTCAATTCTTTTCTTGCATTTATTAAATAATATAATGTTTTACAAGTTACCCTCATCCCCTGAAATTCAAAATTTTTAATGTAACTCTACAATAAGGGATGTATGGTAAATATCCCTTGTGAATATGGTTTTGTTACAGTTAATATTACAAGGTTGTAAGGGTGGTTAATTTTCTCAATTCTTTTCTTGCATGTATTAAATAATATAATGTATTAAAAGTTACTCTCATCCCCTGAAATTCGAAATTTTTAATGCAACTCTACAATAAGGGATCTATGGTAAATATCCCCTGTGAATATGGTTTTGTTACAGTTAATATTACAGGTTGTAAGGGTGGTTAATTATCTCAACTATACTGTTGCATTTATTAAATAATATAATGTGTTATAAGTTACCCTCATCCTCTGAATTTCAAAACTTTTAATATTTCTCTATAATAAGAGATGTATGCTAAATATACCCTGTGAATATGGTTTTGTTACAGTTAATATTACAGGTTGTAAGGGTGGTTAATTTTCTCAACTCTACTCTTGCATTTATTAAATAATATAATGTGTTATAAGTTACCCTCATCCCCTGAAATTCGAAACTTTTAAGGTTAATCTATAATAAGGGATGTATGCTTAATATACTCTGTGAATATGGTTTTATTACAGTTAATATTACAGGTTTTAAGGGTGGTTAATTTTCTCAACTCTACTCTTGCATTTATTAAATAATATAATGTGTTATAAGTTACCCTCATCCTCTGAATTTCAAAACTTTTAATATTTCTCTATAATAAGAGATGTATGCTAAATATCCCCTGTGAATATGGTTTTGTTACAGTTAATATTACAGGTTGTAAGGGTGGTTAATTTTCTCAACTCTACTCTTGCATTTATTAAATAATATAATGTGTTATAAGTTACCCTCATCCCCTGAAATTCGAAACTTTTAAGGTTAATCTATAATAAGGGATGTATGCTTAATATACTCTGTGAATAATGGTTTTATTACAGTTAATATTACAGGTTTTAAGGGTGGTTAATTTTCTCAACTCTACTCTTGCATTTATTAAATAATATAATGTGTTATAAGTTACCCTCATCCCCTGAATTTCAAAACTTTTAATGTTTCTCTATAATAAGGGATGTATGCTAAATATACCCTGTTAATATGGTTTTGTTACAGTTAATATTACAGGTTGTAAGGGTGGTTAATTTTCTCAATTCTTTTCTTGCATTTATTAAATAATATAATGTATTACAAGTTACCCTCATCCCCTGAAATTCAAAATTTTTAATGTAACTCTACAATAAGGGATGTATGGTAAATATCCCCTGTGAATATGGTTTTGTTACAGTTAATATTACAGGTTGTAAGGGTGGTTAATTTTCTCAATTCTTTTCTTGCATGTATTAAATAATATAATGTATTAAAAGTTACTCTCATCCCCTGAAATTCGAAATTTTTAATGCAACTCTACAATAAGGGATCTATGGTAAATATCCCCTGTGAATATGGTTTTGTTACAGTTAATATTATAGGTTGTAAGGGTGGTTAATTTTTTCAATTCTTTTCTTGCATTTATTAAATAATATGTGTTATAAGTTACCCTCATCCCCTGAAATTCGAAACTTTTAATATTTCTCTATAATAAGAGATGTATGCTAAATATACCCTGTGAATATGGTTTTGTTACAGTTAATATTACAGGTTGTAAGGGTCGTTAATTTTCTCAACTCTTCTCTTGCATTTATTAAATAATATAATGTGTTATAAGTTACCCTTATCCCCTGAAATTTGACAGTTTCGACGTTGTTCTATATTAAGAGTATGTGCAGAACAACCCCTGTAAATATTACTTTATTACATTTGATATTACGTGTATAATCTTATAGTAAATACAGCAGTTATGTTGTTATGGATTATAGGACCAAGGTTGTCCAAAGTATTTTACTTAACGAATCGGCTGCTAGCTTCAGTCTCATGGCCAGTTTTACGTAGCCGAAATTACATTGGATAAACTTGTCTGTTGTCTCAAATTTCAGCCAGTTAGAGAGTTCAAAACTATTAGTCCAGACAAAAATGACCTTTGCCTTACAAAAGGTGGTGTAGAAACAATTTTAACATATGTTGTTTGGGTCGGGACGGGGATGAAAAGTTCAAAATTTTGACTTTGGGTAGCCCGTATCAAAATTTTACAAGAATACAAAATTAAAGCTCGTAAATTTTTGTACAGAAAGGGTTTCAACATTTTTTACCTAGGATGAACTGTCAAAGAGTTATGTTAAAAATAGTTAACCAGAATAATAATTTATGAATGAAATTTAAATAACTCAAAAAATAAAGTATATTAAATTTTTAATACTAAGAGCCGGTATTTCCACCTCCGGATAAAGTTCAGGATAACTATCCGTCAGATAAATGATCGAAATAAAAGAATAAATTATGTAAATTATATTGAATGTAATTTTTTGATGCGATATTGTTCATTTATCCGACAGATAAGTTATCCAGCACTTTATACGAAGATGGAAATACCGGCCCTTAGTCTAATAGGTTTTACTATTTATAACAGTTTACAGTCGTCGTAGAATCGAAAGAAGTAAATTATTTATAATTATTAAAAAAAAATTTCAACGCTTTTCTACAAATTTATAAACCACTCTGATCCGGTTAAATATAAATATAACGAGGTTTGAAAATTTGAATTCAGTATGAAATTCTTCATCATTTCATGTATTACAGGATTTCTGCCGATGAGCGGTTCACGAGTTACAAACAATTTAAACTCATAAGACATCACTCGAAAATATTGAACATTGCAAATCGGCTTAGGTCACATTTTTTCATCTGAAATTTAGACACGATTAAAGATAAACAAAATTACATATTTAATACGTGTTGATATTTCAGATAAAAAAAATGAGAACTAAGCCGATTTGCAGATGTTTAATATTTTAGAGGGTTTTCTTATAAGTTTAAGATGTTAGTAACTCGCGAACCGCTCATCGGCAAAAATTGCGTAGTACATGATGAAAAATTTCACGCTGAATTCAAATTCTTAAACTGCGTCATCATAACTTTAACCGGGTCAGAGTGGTGTATGAATTCGTAGAAAAGCGTTCAAAAAAAATATTTAAAAATTATCGATAATTTACTTCTTTCGATGCCACGACGACTGTAAATTATAATTAATAATAAAACATACTAGACTAAGTATTAAATACCTAATATATTTTTTTTCATATATTATTATTCTGGCTAACTGTTTTTAACGTAACTCTTTGAGAGTTCATCTTAGGTAAAAAATGTAAGAGCCCTTTTTTGTACAAAAAAATACGGGCTTTAATTTTGTATACTTATGAATTTTGATACGGACTACTGTTTTCGAGAAAATAGTCAAAAAACCAAAAAACTAATTTTTTGCACATTTGATCAAAGATGGCGGCTCGCGTCTAGCCTCTCCAAGGTAAAAAAAACTTGAACTTTTCATCCCTAACCCGTCCTAAGCAATATATGTAAAAATCATTTTGCACCACCTTTTGCAGCTAAAAACCTCTATTGACTGGACTATATGCCCTATTCACCTATTCTCTACAATACTGAATTGGTAAGCTGGAACAAGGTGTAATTTGCTCTATTAGACCATGCTGGAAAAAATGTCGATATATCGATAAATATCGATATCACTCTCCATCGATCAATTTTCTTGTAATACGTATCGATAAATAAATCACGGTTTATTACTGGGTGTGCCAATCTGCTTTGAACACAGATATCGGTAATGATGAAATATTTTCACCGTGCGGGCGCTTACTAGGCGTCACCTCACGGGCACTCATTGCTGGCGTAGAGAGTGCACCACAGGGATCAAATTTGTGCCATTTAAAATTAGAAATATTTGGCGTCGGTCGGGATCGAACCCGGTTCCCCAGATTCGCGACCTGACACTCAGGCACGCGGTCACGATAAATTATATAGTATTTATTTTTCCTGAAATCGTCATGTAATCTACTACTTCGCTGCCGTAAAATAGGCACGGAAATTGAATTTCCCTGCCTAGGCATATTAATTTTCACAAACACATTTTACGTTTCAATATGAAATACAATTATTTATATATAATTTTCGAATTTTATTAACATATAAAATTTAAATTAAATGAATATTAAATAGAGTTCCTTGAGTTTTCAATGTGATTTACTTGTTAAATGAAAATAGATTATATGTACCATTTAATAATTTTGAATTCTTATAAGATTTCAGAAAAAAATATATTTATCTTGTCATTGAAGTTCTTTTTCATGACTTATTATGGTTATTATATGTACAATAGGGTTTTCCAAGTCACGGCTTTTGAAGAAATAAGTATTGCATATAAATTTAGTGATAAGTATATAAATTTAAAATAAAAATTATGATAAATTATGTAACATTTATAAATGAATTTTTAAATTGAAAAATACGTATGTTCAAAACAGTCGCTAAATGACGCCACAACGCTAACGAGGTCATACAACGAAATTATTTCATTTGATGCTATCTGTGCGCATACTTGGCTTTTACCGCGAATTATTTTTGTTGACGCTCAGTGCTTAACAAGAAAACTGTGGTTAAATTTACGCGTTTAATTAAAAATACATACAAATAAAAAGCACACATGTGCTGAATCAGTAACCGCCCGGGGGTCTGATTTTATAACTTTGAAATCTACTGTAAATTGAAATCCAGCAAATTTGAGACTTCTCCCTCCACCTTTCTCCCGTATTGTCGAAATCTCTGTTAAAGCGATTTTGTAAATTCTACCGTGATCGGAGCTTCTAATTTGGTTATGAATTCGGCTAAAATTTACAGGAAATACAGAATTAACTGAAAATAATTTATTTATACTTAAAATTTGTTGAAAATGTTGTTTTTTTAATGAAAACATTTGATTGACAGTAGAAAAATGTGGTTTTGACATTTTGACTCTGTCGGTAAGGCCGCTCTCGAAACTAATACCAATGTTATTCTACACCGTTTTACATATCGACGCCCAATAGAAAGAAGAAAACACAGCGAAGCGAGCGACGTTCGAAATCTATCTCTGTAGATTGTAATCGGCTGGTCTCGGGCAGTCGTTCTCAAATGTACACCACATGGTGGCAATAAAGTGGAAGGGGAAATCTCAAATCCGCTGGATTTCAATCTCCAGTAGATTTCAAAGTTACAAAAATCAGACCCCAGTTGACGTGGATCACACGTGGATGCAAGTCAATGCAGGTTACGTTTAATTTTCCCGCTCTACATTTTTGTTGCTAAATTCACTTGACACAACTCTTTCTATCTCATAGTTCATCAAGCTTTCTCTCTTGCTGAGGCTGACCAAGGTCTTGCTGGGGTTGTGACGTCACGGAATGACATCATGACAAATTGCAAAATTCTTTTGCATTTTTCTCCCGTGCTATATATTTTTATACAAAATTAAAAAATATGGATCTAATATTTTTATCTCTACATTAACATAAAAAAAAGTCAAAAATCGTGGAAAAACCCTATCTCCATATTCGTCATGCAAAGACGAACTTCCCTGCCTCGATAATCATTAAAAAATCTTATTTTCATAGCAAAATTAAACTAGAATAAGACAAATATGTTAGAAATAAAACAATTAAATTTGAAAGTCTTGTCAAAACACAAATTCTATCACGTAATTAAACAATATATTTATTAAACATCTACGATTATTTATGCAACACATCAATTAATTAAAAAATATATAAACACAAGCAATAATGAGGTCAAATAAAAAATATTTATAATTCATAACTTACCGGTCTACTTTTCTTAATTTATCCAGTAACTGATCTGTCCACACAACAACATAGTCAGAAACTTGTCGACAGCATTCCATGATAGTTTCCATAATATGCTGCAGACCACCTAATTCTCGTAACTCTTCCTTAAACCACTCGCCTGCCCGCTTCGATGTTAAAGATAAGAGAGTTTCCATGGCTAACTGACCCACCTGTAAAACAATAAAGAGTTTACACATTATGAATAATATGGGGTATGTCACCTTGATCAAATTTAGAGAAAATGGGAAAGCAATTTCTATTTTACAAGACAAATTTAAAGAAAAAAAAATATATATTTTTACCATTAGTGGTTCAAAATATGGGACCCGACTTTTTTTGTTTTAAATGAGAACATATTTTTTATTCGCTTATTCCTTAAGAGTAATGAATTCTGAATTCAGTGATGAAATATGTTTGTACCGTAACATAAAATTTTTTGAGAAAAACGCATATAAAATTTTACAATAATTTGATTCAAATATGGCTATAATAAGAGTGCCACGAATGGAATAGGTGAATACGTGTTATTTTTTAACACAGAAGGGGCGTCCAACGTTTTTTAAATATTTTATACAGTGATCCAGAATGATTGTAGGTTCCGCCTCGTTCTGAGTTTCTGTTTGCCGCATCGGTGTTATAGTGAACACGATAGATTTCATTGGCGTACATAAACTATTATTCACGAAAGATGACTATTCAAGGTCATTTGTGAGCCGTCTGATATATTACTTGCAGATAACTTCATTGCGCAGGCGTGCAACATTAAATATTTATGGATACATTTTAACTGAAAAAATAAGAATAATTCATTTGCAAATTGTTTCTTTCTAAATAATGCCTTTCTGAAAGAGTTATGTTCTTCACTTATGTTTTTGCAAAATACAAAAACATAGACCAAACTTATAAACAAAGGAATAATAATTTGATTTAAAAGTTGACGCCACTGGGTAAATATTAGCACAGAGGGCAGTGTAGTAGATAATCTGTATCTGTAATTCTACGACATATGTCATTATTATTTATAGTGTGTTAGAAAGTAACGCCACTATTTACGTATATCTGTCACACCACATAAATTAAATAGACATAGGACAAATAATCTTTCTTTTTCTAATACAAAATGTTGCTAAGCTACTACTATAAAGTGATGTGTATTTTTTCTTCAAACACATGACCTTGAATAGTCATCTTTCGTGAATAATAGTTTATTTCCACTCATTTTCATCATTCCTCGCAGTAAGAATATATAATTCCAAAATAAACTTGTCATGTTCTTCCATAAACAACTATTCTAACGTAATGATTTGAATAAATAACAGTTTAAGTATAAAGGTAAAAACAAACTATGTCAAAAAATTTAAATATAGAATGCCACTGACTTTTCCAAATATCGGTAATATAGGAAACATAATTTGACATTGCCGGTAAATTGATAATAATTTTTTCCATGAAAGATAATTTTGATCATAATCAGAACTTTTTCAAGTCACGTGAGATTTAATCATTCTGGATCACTCTGTATATTAAGAATTAAAAAATACAAATGCCATATTTTTAGTTTTCCGGCAATTTTGCATAATAACACGTAAAATGATTATTAAAGTTTTGGCGCAAAAGTTGTGACGTTAACGTCACCCCGCCATAAGTAGACAGAACCGACGTTTGTTATCATTCATATGATAATTATTGAAAGAATACATAAATAAAAATTGGGTCGTTATCATAATCATCATCATAATATTGAAGGTTATCATACTCTCACCATCACCTGTCGTTACTGTAATTAAAATAGCATTTAAGCAATATTGTTTTTAAAATTAATAACAACAATGACAGTATAGTATTGTTTACAATAATCAAAACCTACTCGTCGTTAACAATAAAAAGTAATCCAACATTTACATTGATATTTTCTGATTGATTACAACAATGACAAATATTGAGGTAACAATAATTAAAACATAAATTATAATAAAAATGTATTTCCTGAATAAGTGAAAAAGTAAAGTTTCTTTTGATCGTAAAAATTACTTGGATATAATATAGCTATTTGTGTATTAAGAGCGCAAAATGGGACATTGTCGATTGAGAGGTTGTTGACGCGCGACGCAGGAGCGCGGCATTCTCTCGAAATCGACAATGTCCATTTGCGCTCGAAACACACACAAGATTTTTTCTACAGTCGTCACAATGGGGTCCTCCACCATAACAAACAATTATTTGTTTCAAGTACATTAAACTAGTGCAGTGGAAAAGTGGATGTCCATTGGAAGCGTTCACGCCAAACTTTTGCTGGTGGCAGCACAACTGTTCACGTACGTAACTCAAAAACGACGCCCGGCGTCGCGACGCGAATCAGTGTTGGCGACTCGGGACACGCTCACAAGTCGACTTCCGAAGAGTAGATTTCAATTTCCCACGTAACTCAAAAACGACGCCCGGCGTCGCGACGCGGATCAGCGTTGGCGACTCGGGACACGCTCACAAGTCGACTTCCGAAGAGTAGATTTCAATTTCTCACGTAACTCAAAACGACGCCCGGCGTCGCGACGCGGATCAGCGTTGGCGACTCGGGACACGCTCACAAGTCGACTTCCGAAGAGTAGATTTCAATTTCCCGCGTAACTCAAAAACGACGCCCGGCGTCGCGACGCGGATCAGCGTTGGCGACTCGGGACACGCTCACAAGTCGACGTCCGAAGAGTAGATTTCAATTTTCCACGAAACTCAAAACGACATTTTATTTGGTTTTCATTAAGAATGTAGAAAAGTGACATTTCTCACCATTGTATAGTTAGAAATTTGGACAGCGAGCGTTTTTTCTACTTTGTCGCTCTAGAGCGGCAAAGTGACATTTTGCGCTGACAAATGAGAGCGCAAATGGCTACTTTGTATATAGACTGTAGAAAAGATATATTTATGTAGTATTTTTAAAGTCAATCGCATATTTATGAGCAAAATATACATGATCCACACTGTAGCAATATTTCCACGGAGTAACTGGACAATGCAGTGATTATAGCTACTAGATAAATTACAGCTGATTTGTCCGCCATTATGGAGCCACTTCAATCATTCAGTATCAGTGTTACAGTCTTATTAATTATAGAAATTATCTACAATAGCGGGTTGTTCTGCTCCAAATTATGCAAATCATTTGAGAAATAGTTATAATTTTTACAGGTACTTATGCAATACATATATTTTTTTCTAACCTCAAACCATACTTTTTCTTGTTTTATTATTTTAAATAAATGTAATATGGCAAATATGGAAGTTATATTTAATTATGAAAAATAGTTCCTACACAAACTTATAAAAAATTACTTTTATTTCATAATTTACTGTGTTCATTTTGGCTCCAGCATGGCGGACGAGTCAGCTATGTATTATCTAGTAGCTATACTCGCCAGTAGCGACACTTCGAGGCGGCACCTTTGATGTTGTTGTATCAAAATAAATATGGGCGGCCATATTGTATGGGGTGAGCGAAGCCGGCAAATTTGAAATACTGTCACAAGAAATGAGCAGTGCGATGTGGCGCTAGTGTTTAAATAATGTTTAGGAAAGTATTCACATGGATGGTCAAATATTATTCTATTCACATTTGAAACAAAACGTTGATAATGTTATTTTGCGTAGAAAATGTTTCAAAGTTTTGAATAAAAAAAAATTCTAACTTAAATACAAAACTTATAAATAATTCATTTGGCATATATAAACTTCCGAATGTCTTTTCCTCAAAAGGCACATCTTCATATTTCTTAAAATAGGAATATAATGAGGTATTGTCCAATTCTTCATGTTCTTTAGCAAATTTATTGCACGTGTTACATGAATGTACATTTAAACATTTTTTCATAGCACATTTACTTCCACCTCTTCTCCTAGCTGTATTTGTTTCCATTTTTAAAAGTGCACAAGTCAAAAAGAAAAAACAAAGTTTGATGGAAATCATGCAAGGTTATGTTCTCAAACGAAAACAAAACACGCTTCAGTAGCGTAAATAGGAGGGATTAGCCAGGTCCCTTCATCCACCTAGCAAAATTAATATAATACATAGGAGACATTTGAAATTTTACTTTTTGCTAATTTCATTTATTGTTATGTTGAGTAAAAACTTAATTCATTGCTATTATTGATCTAAATATTATATTATTATAAATCTTAAATTTGTTACGCCACTGCTAAGCAAACTAAAAGTTTCCACCCATGTTTTCAGAGGTGAATTTTCGCACATGCGCATAGAAATTTCTGACATGAAATTTAGCAGTGTCCCTACTGCCTCTTCCTTATACTTTGCTATAGTAGTGACGCTGACGTCACAAAATGGCGACCATTTTTCGCAAAAAAAAAGTAATTACATTATCGCTATTGAAATACAAAATATAGCAATTTTCATTTCGTTTTCAATTATTTATATTCAATATTCATATGCAACATGTAATTTCTAAACAAAAAAACATAGACTTAGACGGGCCCAATAGATTGCCATGAAAGAAATACGTGAATATTATGTTTGCGTTAAGATTTATGATCAATTTACAGAACAAAATATTAATTTCTTTCTGGCAGGGCCCTCGAATTCTTTGTGAAAAAAAAACAGTGTTTAATTTTTTCCATTAGTGGCACTCTTATAGCCATATTTTAATCACTAAATAATCAAATTAATATAAAACTTTATGAGCATTTTTCTCAAAAAAATCGTCATATAAGGGTATAAAAATATAGACGTTTTCGTAAAGTCGATCGGATTGATCCGATCTAATCTGACGCGTTCGTAAACTCACTCCGTTTAGTCAGATCGAGCGATCCGATCAAAAATTTTCAACCCTGATCCATGTGCAGGGTTAGTACGCAAGTTTAAAATTGTAAACATTTGTGTTTCAGAACATGTATTTATTTAAATGTTTCAGATTATAATCACTGCAAAACTATATAAGTTCTAAAGAAAAGAATTATTTCGAACAAATAAATGACCACGTGAAACAATTTCTGATCGAAATAATCTAAACAAGTGATTCAAGTGGCCTTTCAGTCTCACATGAGTCGTATATAAAATTTTGTACCATTACACAAACAAGCTCTATTTTCTTATCCAGTTTAACAAGTTAAACTTCTTCCATAACCTCAAATTTAAACGTCAAAATCATATACAGATCTAACGCGTTCGTAAAGCTTTGATAATCGGTTGGATCTGATGCATCTGTGACGTCATCGAACAGGGCCGTCGGATAGCTCTGACTGAGTTTACGAAAACGCCTATTACATCATTGAATTCAAAATTAATTTCTTTAAGGAATGAACAAATAAAAATATATGTTCTCATTTAAAATAAAAAAGTTAGGTCCCGTACTTTGAGAACCACTAGTCGAAAAAATAATTTTTCTTTTCTTTAAATTTGTCTTGTAAAATAGAAATTGTTTGCCCATTTAACCGTCTTTGTAACCATTCCAAATAAACACCCTGAATATTATTAAATATAGAGTTTAAAATAACACCCATTTTTTAATTTGTTAAATATTAACAGAATTTGAGAATAAAGATATTAAAATTTCTGTGACTTCATCGCAACGAAAGCGAAAGAAACAGGTCCGTAACTATCTTTTTCTCTGTTAACCCATCCTTGAAATAAATTTTATATATTAAAATAAAAACAAAAATTAAATATTAAAAATGAAAAACAGGCAGTTATAGTTTCGGAACATTTTTCATTATTTACGATTATAAGTTGTAAAAAGAAAAAAATAAATCAAAACAATTCTTGATGTAGTTGTTATAATTACAAAGATTCTAATAAGATATATGTTTCTCCTTACCGTGATATTGTCCAAATTTAGATGCATAGCATGTCCTTGACTCTGAATCTCTGCACATAGTTCCTTGACTTTCATCTTATTTTTATGTAATTGTGCTGAACTTAAGCCACATTCATCAAGAGCCTTTTGGTAGCTCACATCAGATTCTAACAAGTTCAACATTAATTCGAGACAATCTCGGTCCAAGTCCATGTTTAGTCGATCCTGACTCAAGACAAACATGACTGTCGCGGTGCATAGGCCCAGGCTTTGGTCGCTAGTAGCATCATGCAACGCCTTGAAGAACTTTGCTACGATGCCGTGAGCCCGCACGTGCATTCGGAAAGCGGGGGCCATGCATTTTGTAGCCAATGTGATAGCAGACAAGCAACGTGTTCCTGTGGGATTATTATCCTGCAGTGCATCAAGGATATATTCCACGTCGTCATTAAATTCCTGAAATTCTCCTATTTCTTGAATCTGATGAGCTTTTTTCACGTTACGAACTACAGTGTAATACTGAAAAGAAAGAAAGTAAAATATAATGTTCAATGAGGAAATTATCCAGTTTTGAAGATATACACAAAATCGTAATATGGCGGTTACACATTTTTTTTAAAAATCATTTTAATAGAACGGGTTTGATACAGAGTGATACAGAATGATTGAATGTTACGTGACTTGAAAAAGTTCTGATTATGACCAAAATTATCATTTGCGGAAAAAAATAGTATCAATTTTCCGGCAATGTCAAATAGACCAGAAAAGTGTAACGGTCAAGTTTAGGCGCGAAATTCAAACTCAGTTCATAACGCTGAGAACATAATTTCAATCCCCGTGTATTTCTTACCAAGGAAATTTTTGCTCAACTTTAAAGGCCGAAAAATCTCATAAAAGTAAATTTCTTATGCAAAGCATTATATGTAGCATCTAGACCCATCCCTTATATACAGATTCGTACAATAATATTCACATGAACTCTGCACAATTTATATTTAAATAATAATACAACACTACAAAATTCATTGAACGTATGTTTTAGTTTGATCGTGCATGCTTCATCTTCTATTGTGCTGTCCTATTTACTGGTGGGTCACGACATACGGTATCCTTGCTTGCACCAAGGATTTTAATTTCTAATAATTTTCTTACTTTACCTTTTCTACATGTTTAAACTGTTGCAATCTATTACAGAATAAACAAACTATCGAATTCTTAGCAAGAGCTGCTTAATTTCTTTTTTTAAAATATCTTTTTTTGTCTGTAAAATTAAACTCCTATATGAAACCTATACTAGGGAATTCAAACTATGAACTCGCGCCAAAGGTAAATTCTAACCTAACTTTTCTGGTCTATTGTTTCCTATATGACCGACATTTGGAAAAGTCAGCGGCTGTATTTGAATATCTTGACATAGTTTGTTTTTACCTTTATACTTAAACTGTTATTTATTCAAATCATTACGTTAGAATAGTTGTTTATGGAAGAACATGACAAGTTTATTTTGGAAGTATATATTCTTACTCCGAGGAATGATGAAAATGAGTGGAAACAGTGGAAATATGTACGCCAATGCAATCTGTCAATCGTATTTCACTATCACAACGATGCGGCAAACAAAAAATCAGAACTAGGCGGAATCTTCAATCATTCTGGATCACTTTGTATTTTATTTACAGTAATTGAAAAAAAATTCTTCGTACTTTTTAAAATATGAGAAAAAATAATCGCGCCAAAATTTCTTGCTGAAATCTCCCCCACTCTTATGACGTCATGGTTCTAATAGTTATTATTGGTCCGTGGATCTAATGTTCTAAACTGCATGTGTACGGCAACTATTCGCGAAATTAACCCGTATCCACCAAGCGGCAAACTTGCAAACCCTTTAAATTGGTAATGGCAGCCAATCACACCTCAAAAAATGACCAACTAACTATCTTCCAGTCGGTCGCAGATAAATTAACTTTATCGCCAAAATTATGTACTTATGTAAAGACTATGGTACCAAATATATTATATATGGAGTATTCTAATGCAGTAAAATTTAAGGTAAATAATGTTATGGATTATGCTAAACAATAACCAAATAATGTAAAAAAAAAAAATTCTAACAAGTTTTTTTTGTATTTTATTTTGGCGCTAAAAAGGTATCACGTCGTTTGTGACGTACGAGCGACTGGTAACATTTCCAACAAATTTTGTAGTTATACTGTTAACAGGAAGCAATTTTTCTGCCATTGGCGCGATGTCAATTGTCTTGTTCGTACCTATTACATTTTCAATTAATATTTAAAAATTAATATCTCGCTGATATTAAATAAACAAAATATTTTTTATATTAGAATATCCCATTTCGTATAGTCTTTTTCCTTGAAGGTGAAAATAATAGGAAATATTTATACATACGTCTTTGTCTGTTTTTGTACATTTAACACTCGTTACGGACTCGGGACCGTCTTCCTGGTCGGTAGAAGCGCTGCGAGTAACTCTAGTTAAAGGCGCACTTTCAAAACCATATTCATCATACTGAGATGAATCTCCGGCCGAAGCTTTCTTATCAGGTGCACCATCCGCAGATCCCTTCTACATACGTAAAAATATTAACAAATATTTTATTTATCAAAATAAAAATATTACTCACCTCCTTATCGTCACACCATTTATGTTTATAAAGTGCACGTCGCTTTTTAGTGCCTTCAGGTACCATAGATCTACTCTTGAAAATACTGCCTTTTTTCTTAGAAATGACCAATTTTACAGCAGGTGCGTCTGTAGGCTTTTCCAATATTTTCTCCATAATTTCATCTTTGTGCTTTTCTATCGTCGGCTCGTATGTGATGAGTTCATGAGCTGCTGGGATTGGTGCTGGTTGGCTGGATTCACTATCACTATCGCTAGATGATTCAACCGTTGCTTCTGATTTCTTTGGTTCAGTTGCACTCAAGTTTTTCACTACACTAAAATCAACATTTGTACTTTTAAGTAATTCATTTGCTTCGCTTAATTTCTGTTGGTCTGTAGCTTCATGTAAATCACTATTATCCACTGGTTCTGGAAGAGACTCTTCTTCAGCTTCTATTTCTACTTCAGTAGCCTGTATGCATCCATACGCCGTTGTGAATTCCTCAGTGAAAATACCACTAGTGGTTGTAGTCGCGCAACTTACAACACTGTCCACAGTTTGCTGACTGCTAATTTCAACCTCCTGTGACGAAATTTCTTCAATGTTTTGAGATTGGGAGTCGTCTTTATCTGGTTCTTCCGAATCGGCCGTTGTAACGCGAGGTGGCGAAGAAGGCCCCAGCAGATTGTCGTAAACTGCTTTACGTTCCAGTTCGAATTTCTCCGGAGGGATGTATTCCGGTGAAAGCAAGGATGCAAATGTGTCCGTGGGAGTTTCAGCGGTAGCAGGACTGCTCCCCAGATCTTGTTGCATGCTTCGACGAGTGGAGCGTGTAACCCGTGTAGGCTGGCTGTCACGCGAACTACGAGGCGATGTGGCGGTTGCACTTGCTGGCGTCGGTGTACTTTCCGACTCGTCCGAGTCGCTGAGCAGTCGTGACTTGCCTCTACATATCCGTAGCACAATTGGTGGTTTGCTTTCATCGCGTTTTTGAGACGTAGTTTCGGGTGATGGAGAACGTTTCGATGGGAAAAACTTTTTAGCACTACCATAACTAGATTTAGGTTTTTTATTACTAGAACCATAACTATATTCCACTTTAACACTGCACTGCGTAGAATCACTATGCACTTCATCTAATGGTTGTACATTACGACTCTTGAAGAACTTTTTAGGTTTAACTGCTTGAATGTTCGAACTGTTCTTGTCAGATAAACCCTGTTCAAAAGAAAATGGATCTTTTTTAACATTTTGATCACTAGTGTCCAATTTAGGTCTTTTTGACCCTATTTCACTATATTGAGAACCACCAAAACCTGAAAAACATTTAAGTGCATTAATAAATGGTATAAAAATACATTAATATTAATGACGTACCATTTGTGCTTCGTATGGAAGTAAAAGATGTGATACCCCACTTGCCTACAGTACCAGCTGATCTAGCTGCTGATGGTCTGTTACTGTTTTCTTTGTACAATTTATCAAATTGTATACTGGCGTGGGAAAATCCTTTTCTATAAGATTTACCATACCCCCGAGACATACTGAATATTGAGTTACTACCTGAAATAATCAATTTTTATAACATATTGAGTAAGTGATCAAAATTTTACAATAAAAATAATATTAATCACTAACATGTGTTTGTATTGCATAATTTAAAATATACACGAAACTTTAAATGTACGTGTTGTAAATTTCAATTACGTCAAACATAGGAAGTAATGACAAGGTTAAAATATATCCATATATGCTACAGCTTCATCTTAATTATACTAACCTTAACTTACAATTAATAATTACAAATCATAAAAATTCGGTGAAAGCATGACTTCTTATATCAAAATATTTAATAATGATCGCCATTTTCAGGTAACGAACATATCAATAACGTATTTTTCTTCGTACACTACACTCATCACTGACAGTATATAATACAAAACATATTCTTATATCTACATAATTAACCAATTTGTATAAATTTTATTCCTTTAATTTTAATTCAGTATAAATAACCAATCCAACTTTGATAGCAAATCTACAAACACAAGTCCTGCAACCATAAATAACAAACGTCAGTTTAGGCAACGTACAGTCAACACAAATCACCATAAAGAAAACCGAACGAGTGCGTCCATGAATCATAATATCATTAAAATGGGCCCGTCCAAGTTTAAAGACGTATTCACAGCCGAAATTCGGCGAAATTTGTAGCACTGAAATTGGAAGAAATTAATTTAACCGTTCACAGCTCGAAATTTGTGCCGTAATGCCAACTAGCAAAAAAATAAACGTTTCTGAAAATTAATAATTTGTTTGTCAATGCATTCATTTAACTCGTTAAAAATTATTAAAATCCATGTCAATAAAATAGCAATCCTTCCCTTGCAATTTCTACTCATTATTAGATTGTCTTATAAAATTAAAATTGTAAAAGTTATTTTATTTTTTGGTTATAATTATACATAAGCATAGTTAGTTTTATTTTAAATACATGTAATAAAAACATTATTTAGACCTTTGCACTACTTCTTTTAGATCATAATACGACAAACATCAAATTAAAAACATTGAAATAACAACAACTTTGGTTATGACTTTATAAGAAAAGTGTTCTACGCTAAAAACATAAAATATAGATGTTGACAGATTTTCCATAAATAATATAATTTCCAAAAAATAAATACTGTCTTCCTGAATCTAAATGTATATTATTTATTTCCTAATACCTACTCAACATTTCACTATTTCACCAAAACAAAAGTTGTTGTCTTTAAAAGAATGGACCTTTCCAATTTAAAGAGATAGAAGATATGCGCAATGGGGATCTGCGCATAGTAAGAACAACTGAGATCTATGACGTTTGATTCTAAAACATTTAGACGTAAAATGTGAGAATATCTCGGATAACTTTAAAAAATCTTATCGAAATAAGTTACAAAAGCTTTTATTGAAGGTAAAATGTCTAACGATGCAAATTTTCACTGAGAATACAGATATTTTAATGACTGCAATATTTTTGATGTTTCGTTTGACAGCCCAACTGGCAGTTGTTCGCGCCATTTTCTTACTATTTGCAGCGATAGAAAGAGATAGCCGTTAAATTGAAAAGGTCCATTACTTGTAAATTATAATAAACAAATTATTTATCTTAATTTTCATTATCAAGTTCCATCTTATGTTTTGTACTTCAATGAAAAAGGCAGATTTGAACATATAATAAAGAAAATAAATCAAAAACAAAGTAAAACAATGAAATCCATTCAAATCACACAAACGTCAACAAAACTAGTTCATTCAAATTAAATATATTAGATGATTTTTTTCTTGTAACTTTCCGGTTGTGCAATTGTTACCAAAACTTAATCAACTCTTTTCCCATTATTGTTAGATTGAGGAATCCGTAGTTAAAAATGTCTTAAGTCTTATAGTATTTGAGAAATCGTGGATCCAACATCCACACACACATATGGACATCATCGTAAAAATGTTAGAATCGGATTCTAGGGACCTTAAAACGTGCTTATTCACTAAAATCTGGATATGCGATTTTTAGTAGGCGAAATTACATTGGGTAAACTTGTCTCGTGTTTAATTTCAGCCAATCAGAGAGATCAAGACTATTCCCTATGCTCCGCAATACTGAATGGCTATAGCCCAAAATTCGTTGAAATTCGTGGAGTTTGTCTTATGGCAACATGTACTTGCGTTCACAGCGCTGAAATTTGATGTACACGAATTATAATTTGTAGAAAAGTTTGCAAGCTCCAAACTTTTGTGACTAATTTAGGATGCGTTCTACTAATTGTGTAAAATATATTTTTATATTTTGCGTTCATAATGAAGTTATTACGATACGCATTTTTTTTGTTTTAGACGGTTGGTACTAGATGACGTTTCTTTAACCCATTTTTACCTAATTTATTTTCAGTTAATTAACAATTCATTTTAATTATATAATGTCGAAATTATTATTTTTTTTTTTTTTTATTTAGGTAAGATTATTTACATGAAAATGTACAAATGGTTACAAATATAATTACAAATTGGGTAAGTAAATGTTATTGTAGAAGGCGCAAAATATAAAAAATAGTATAAAGAACTCATTTTATAAGACTTTCTTTCGCACTTGTCAATTAGAAAACTCGCTAACGCTCGTTTTCTAAATTTTAAAAATTAAAAAATTAAAGAACGTTAAATTCATTATTCGATAAATATAAATTCAGTATTATATCTTCTATAGATTTAGAGATAAGGAAATGCATATAAAATAATTTGATGTAAAAATTCTCAGATCAAACTACTTCAAGGCAAGAAATTCAAATGTTGGTAATTGACACATAAATGTCACTATCAAAAATATTAGTATGCCAGTGTCAAAAATATTTGTACATCTTTATGGAGATTATGAAAATAAATAAAAAGTCAACAACGTAAAAGAATATACGTAAAAAATAAAATAAAAGGAATTTGCGAAAAAATTACGAATATAAAGAAAAAGAAAAGGAAAGTGGAAAAAGAAAATTTCAGGATATTAAATACAAAGAAAATGTATGTATTATACGTAATTTATATTAAAATATCCCATAGATTTTTTGCAAATATATGTGAGAACTATTTTGTAGTGAGACATGAATATGTGTATTTGTATTTAAAAATATTTTTCGTTTTAGGCGTACAACTAGGTAAAATATCTGGCGAGAGTTTATGTGCTGGCCACATCAGATTTTTTATTTTTGCAAATATCTTCCAAATATGAAATAATACTAAATTTTAATTTGCACATCTTTAAGGTACTTTTTTACGATGCTCATTTTTTTTATCAGTAGTTTAGTTTTAATTTTTATATGGACGCCATATTTTTTTAGCTTTACAACCATATGTCTTAGTTCTCGAAATCCGCATGTTGGAAAAGTTATCCTGGACAATCTGTAGTCCACTTTTCGTATTGAGTGCGGAAAAAAGTACTTTCATTAATTTGAGATTGAAAGGTAATTGTTAAATCAATAATTTAAAAAGTACAAATAAATAAAAAGAACTATTTAAATAATTCGGAAATTAATTACATATAAAAAGAAGTGTTATTACTGAAAAGACTGGAATGAGATATCATTGATAACATAAAAAATATGTTCATTTTAAAATTTTATTCATAAGTATGAATCACAATAGAATATAAACTTTTAATTATCTAACCTTTAAAAAATATAACTTTTAATAGAAAAATATATCTACTATAGTTTCTATATTTCTACGTGGGATACGGTAACTTATACTAATAAGTATTTAAAATAAATGTTATTCAGCCGATCAAACTTAAATACAAACAGTATTTAAATCAAGGATAACAAAATACATGATAAAAGACCTGAATAAAACGTATACAAAGCATAATGCATTGAATGAATTATACATTTTATGCTGTACAAAACGTATTATACCTTTTGAACAGCATAAAAATATTCGGTGTTGTGTTGGTTATTATTATATCATTTCATGCAGGTATATTTTATTTTTATACAGTATTATGTATGTATAATACATGTACTGTATAAAATGTATATCACATACGTACAGAATGTCTCATTTTCGATGTTTTTTTTTTAAGGTATCTCGGGTAATATTAACGATAGAGCAAAACCGTTTGCACATTCTAGGGTCAACTTTTCCAGAAAAGTTTAATAGTCATCATAGGAATTATCGATCTTCTTTTGTTTCTGAGCTACAGGCAAAAACTCGTTTTTCGTTCATTTTGAAAATATATCATATCTTATTTATTATGATAGTTAGAGAAAAAAATGTTTTTACCAAAATTTTACCGTTTTTTAAATAGAATAAAATGGCATAATTAGATTTTTTGAAAACTTAATAATTCTCGAGATATAACACAAACTTATGATTTTTTAAATGGGAACCTATGCTATAAATAGTCTCGTCTTTTTGCTTATTTTATAAGCTTTTCAATGATATATAACAAGTCGACATTCTTTTGTTTTAAACAATAATAAAAGACGAATTATTAATTGTTAATTATTAAAAAGGTGAAAATATTGGAAATTATTAAGAAACAAATGAAAAAAATTATTACAAATCATCATTTGTTTATTTTGATTCAATATCTATTAATTATGTTCTCAAAATTATTCTTAACCAATTATTTTCGGGTTAGTTAAATTACTATTTATCGACGTTACAGTTGGCTTTGTCACAATCCGAAAAAAATGGTTTAATATGCTTTTGAAGTAAATAAATTGAAAAAATGAGTAAAACTGAAACAAATACTATTAGAAATATGCAAATGATGATCTATAATAGTTTTTTTTCATTTGTTTCTTAATAATTTTTAATTTTTTCAACTCAATAAATTAATAATTATCTCTTATTCAAGTTTAAAACAAAAGAATATAGACTTGTTATATATCATTGAAAAGCTCATAACATAAGCAAAAAAACGAGACTATTTTCAACATAGTGTCACATTTAAAAAATCATAAGTTTGTGTTATATCTCAAGAATTATTAAGTTTTCAAAAAATCTAATTACGCCATTATATTCTATTTAAAAAACGGTAAAATTTTAGTGAAAACATTTTTTCTCTAACTATCATAATAAATAAGATGAGATATTTTCAAAATGAGCAAAAAACGAGTTTTTGTCTAGCCCAGAAACAAAAGAAGATCGAAAATTTCTGTGGTGACTCTTAAACATTTCTGGAAAAGTTGACCCTGGAATGTGTAAACGGTTTTGCTATTACCCGAGGTAATATAAAAAAATATCGAAAATGAGACACTCTGTACAATACATATATTGTGCAACATGTATAATACATATAGTTTTATACTCTTACGTATTATATGTACTATACTCTTTTAAACATTTTATTTTATACGCTGTCCTCCCTGATTTAGATTAAAACTAATTATATTTGTATAACATGGCAGTTTGAGAACATATGAAATTTATAATACTGACCTTCCAACGAAACTTAAAAATAATTAACTCTTACAAAATCTCAAAAAAAAGTCTACATTATAAAATAAATCTTATTCGTCAAAAAAATTATAGATACGTATTACAGATAGAATAAAGAATGCGATAACTTATTTGCTTGATCAGATCGAACATTCTGTCCAATCAAATAAGCTAGTTTATGGGCATATTGACATGGAGCTGGTACCCGGACTGTGCCTGCCCAATTATAATACATATGACACATCTTGTATGTCAATCTCTGTACATAATCGGGTTTTATCTTAGCACAATCATGCAAAACAACATAATGTGTAGGAGTAACAGTTCCGTGTCGCACTTGCTGAGCAACTAAAAAGAAGTCGTAGAGATACTTCCGTGTAATATTATCGTCTATAATACTACCGGGCGGGGGATTATCTTCGTCTCCACCGCCTCTATTTATCATAAAATATCGCGCACTTATGCGTTTCTGAACAATTATATAAGTTAATTTAATTGGAGCATTTATATCTTCGATAACACTCAATAGTTGATTAACTTCGAATTTTTTAATAACATCCATTTGCCCGTCGCTAACACCATCACGGTAGATTACAACTTGGTTTGGATAGTAGCTATTAAAAGCGAAATATTCCTGTAAAGCTTTGTAGAAGAGAACTTTCAAATGATCTCCTATTTCTTTATCACGGTCATGGAAAATACTTCTGCTGTACCACTTTGACATGGATTCGGTGAGACTGGATACGAATGCAGCCACGGCTGGAGTGCTCATTGATTTGCTATGGTATACGTCAATACCACAAACCATCCACTTTTTGAAAGGGAATCGAAGAGACCATAAACTACCCCCAAGCTTGCAGTTCATTTGCAACGCGATCTTCTGACTAACTGTAGATAAATTTTTCGGATTTTTCAGTGTTCGTGAATTAATTACTTGCGACGGAATTGGAGCTTTTGCACAACATATTTTTTTGATTGTCATATAACGATCATCTCTGTTGGTCGGACAAATAATGACTATGATCTGAAATAAATTATAATTATCATTAAATGTCTAAATAGTCATCTTTCGTGAATAATAGTTTAAGTGTATAAAGGCCTGTGTCCACGATGGTAGAAATAGTTTCGAGTTCTCGATCATATTTTTTGATCATAATCATTGAACTTGTATGACTACAGATGTCAGATTGGTCGCATTTATGAACTTAGTTTCTTCAGTCTATTTCTCCCAATACTAAAAACTAATAAAACAACCAAGAAATTATCCCGGCAATAAGTAAATTAAATTTTTGCTACGAATATATTAATTTATTTATAAGTAATTATTTATAATAACTTATCAAAAATAAGTAGAATTAGGTAATATTTTATAACCTTATAATTTTTAAAACATCAAACGTCAAGATTTTAAATTGGTAAAACGAAATTAGCAACTTGTACGAAAAATGGGACAGAACGCAATTTTCTATTCTAGTTTTCTATTTGATTTTTGCGTCCGAGTTGGTAGTGTCCACGATCCGAGTTATCGATAGGAGATTCCGATTAAGCGAATATTAAGCGCCCCGTCGCGGTATTTTTATGAACTATGTGGACATACAGTAGCTGTCATCGTGCTGTCAAGTTGATAGCCTTGTGAAATTTGTGTTTTATATTAAAAATATGGATATTAGGTACGCTTATGGCCTCTGTAAGAGTGATTACAAAAATAAATATTAAAAATATATGAGAGGAGTTAATTTTATGCCATTTTCCAAGCCGATTTCATCTCTTATGGTTTATGCGTAACTACAGCAAACTAAATAGTTTCGTGGAAGTAGTGGTATATTTGTCCGTAGTTAAATAGGTTTTATATGTTATGAGATGGAAAATAGCCCCACCACAGCCCCACTTTATATTTACATCAATTACCACACACGTGTATTACATGAAATTACCGTAGATACATATTTACCACAATCAATGCAGGGTAATATATTATCACTGCGTCCCGCATTCATATAATTTTGATTTCTGAAAACGTTGAAACATTTTGAGTTAGTATAAAACAATAAATACCCAGTAACTAACCGAAACTAAAATCTTAAAATAAGATCGCTCTTTTTCCGCCTTTTTTCAGACCACGACACTAATCATCTTTTTTAGGTCATTCACAGAATGATTTTCAATATTTTTCCTTTTTAATTTCGCCCCTGGCACTAACTCTGCACTAAAAAAATCATTTTCATCACTAACTGAACACATGTCAACAGAAAATGTCTATTTGTCCACATAGTTCAAGATTTCACCGCAAATGGCGCACTTTGTGACGTCACGATCGGAATCCCCTATTGCGGACTATATCCGAGAACTCGGATCAATTTCTAGGATCGTGGACACAGGCCTTAAGTTATCCTTTAAAGCATGCATATGCATGACAGTTTTAAAGTCACGACGCGAAGCGGAGCTTTTTTAATGTCCGCAGAGGACAGATTCAAATTCATTTTTGAGATTTGTCTAAGTTAATGACGTCATTTTTTTACTATGGTTTTGTATCAAATAGGGATTTAATTTTCTAGTTTGTCATGTTTGACATTTTGAAAATTTTATTTGCAATAATTTTGTTGAAAAGTATGAAATATAAAGTAAGTCTTCTTTTTTAGAAATACTTAAAAACATAATTATTTAAAATGTACTTTATATTTTTAGGAAAAGGTTCTGTTGCGTTATATCTTAATTTTAGGTTTTTAATGGATGAGGAAGATAAATTAATACGAAAAATATTAAACTATTATTGCTACAACTATTAACAAGACAAGTTCTTGTTCATAAACTGTTCTATTCACCTTTTAAATTAAAAAAACGTAAAATTATAACCAACATTAGTCCTGTCATATACATTCCAACCTGTTTATGCCAACTTAGTAAATTAAATCCCTAAAATATGACGTCATTAACTGAGAATGTTTGGATTCGTCTCTAAAATGAATTAGAATCGGTGCCCTCTGGTAATTTTAAATCTAATAATGAAATACCGGATTGAAATAGATGAATTTAATTAATTAATTGAAATCGTCATTAAAGTGCACAAAAATCGTTATTAAAAGTTCGGAAACCGACACTAAAGTAATTCATTATACAACGATTTCATACAAATGCATTGTTGCCAACATTATATTATAATTATTGTACATATAAGATAATTTGAGTAGGTGTACAATGTAAATTATTAAATTTGTACGTAAAATAACAAAAAATGTGTGCAAAAAGAACGAATTAAATAATTCTGATGAAGAAGTTTGAGATAACACATAATTTTGAGTATTTATTACGATAAATTCAATGTCCGGAGGTGCGCAACACTGAACATAAGTTCGTTTGTTTGACTGACAGCAACTGACAAATTTGTCAACATATAAAAATATATATTTTTTCTTTTTCAGAAAATTTCGATTTTAAATAAAAGTTATTTATGCACCAAGAGTGTAAATCCAAGCTTTATGACATGGGGTCAAGTATTTCGTGACGAGGGTTGCCGAGTTACGATGTCACGAAAATTATTGATCGAATGTCATAAAGCTTGTTTATACTTGAGTTGCATACAAGATTTATTATACGTCCTTAAATAACATTCCTGAAACAAATCAGAAATTTGACAGACGAACAGATGACAATTTGAACACACCAAATACCGAGTTCGCATTTGAGAGATAACAGCTCTGAAGTTAAACACTGCAGTATTCAATCAGTATTACCAACGTGAATGTACAGAAAAAACTAAATTAAAATAAGACAAATGCTACAAGTGTTTTATAGTATAGGCCGCGAACAGACACATGACTCGAGCGACCTTGAAGTGCTTGGAATCAGCTGATTTGTGTGCGCTTGTCGTTTTGACAAAAACAATGTCACTTTGACAAAACCAATGGTTTGACTTATTTAAATTTTGAATTGTTGAGAAGTTATTATATATAAATAAGTTCAAAACACTGGTTTTGTCAAAATTACATTGTTGTTGTCAAAATGACATGTGCACACAAATCAGCTGATTTCATGCACGTCAAGGACGCTCGAGTCAAGTGTCTGCTCGCGCCCTATTGGATAGTAAATATCATGTTTGAAAATATAAAGTTACACACCACACAAATAAATAACATATTAGTTTAAATAAAAAATTACTATACTTCATTTCACATAAGAAAATAGTTATGGGAAGAAGGTGCACCTATCTTCCCATCACTATTTTATTACGTGAAATGAAGTATAGTATTTTGATATTTTACTTCGTTGTTCTTTAATATCACAAGTTTTTCTGTAGGCCAATGCCAATATTATTTTCCTGCTGGCCACTAATGGGCAGAGGATCAGTTTGGGAAATGCTAAATTAAAATTTATAAAAGAAATTTTATCCAACACTATGATAAAGTTGATGTGATAGATGACACAAGAGCATTACACTTAAATATTTATTTACGTTCGTCAAAAAAGTGCGCTTTTTTCATTAAAATAGGTTCATTCAGAATATGGAACGCGCTTTTACATCATATTCTTATGAGGAGTATGTTCCATAAAAGTGATTTTATTATAGTGTGCTCGTAATATGGAACTATATTTCGAGCGCACATTTATAATAAAAGCGCTTTTATTATAATTTGATTTATTTAAAAGTGTAACAAATAGTGTATTCCGAAATTGAACCAAGTTAACCGCGGTTACTTTTTCAGTAACCGGTTGAGTTTTCGGAACGCGGTAACTGAAAGCTGGTAACTTTTCTGTAACCACCATCGACCTTTCAACTAATAGACGCAGTGTCTCCTATTCATTTATAGTTAGAATATTGTTCCAACATACAAGGATAGAGATATATATTCTGTCCTTCAACAGTACGGAAATTCACATAAATAGTTGTCAAAATTGACATTTTACTGTTTGACATATATTATTTACTTTTTTGGAGAACATTTACAATTATTTCGGTCAATGTATAATTCGTAATATATACGGACAAAATAATGGGGAAACGTTGTATTTCGTGCAGTCAGCAGTACGCACGCAGTACACACGCAGTACGTACGCGGCTCAGCTGTCATTTCATATGTAAGTTCTTATTAATTATTACTTCTCCACTATATATTATGGGAGTTAGGTAAAATTTCTTGACTGGGAATGGATGATGAGAAGAAAATATATTTCTGGACTTCAGTCAACTTTTATTTATCAACCCGACCGGTTTCGACACCCCTTGTGTCTTCCTCAGGGGCTACAATTACAGATTTAAACAAAAATACATTAAAATAATTGTAACTTAATTTAAATACTTAATTACTTACATGATTTTTAGTAAAAGTTTATGAAAAATGTTGCATACTATGAAAATGTTGAATGCAGTATAATTGCAAAGCATGGAAAATTATTATTTGTATAAAAAATAACTTATAGTTAAATAAATTTAACAGTCGAAAAAATAAATAAATAAATGAAACATAGAAATTGTACATTTATACAAATTGTACTGTCATAAAATACAAGTATAATAATATTAAATGTGATAAAAATATATAAAAAATATGTCGAACACCCTTAACGGCTAGCCTTCAACTACACTATTATTCACGAAAGATGACTATTCAAGGTAATTTGTTCGAAGAAAGAATACACATCACTTTATAGCAGTAGCTTAGCAACCTTTTGTATTAGCAAGAGAAAGATTATTTGACCTATGTCTATTTATTTTATGTGGTGTGACAGATATACGTAAACAGTGGCATTACTTTCTAAAACACTATAAATAATAATGGCATATGTCGTAGAATTACAGATACCTAATTATCTACTGCACTGCCCTCTGTGGTATTATTTACCCAGTGGCGTTGACGTTTAAATCAAATTATTATTCCTTGGTTTGTAAGATAAGTCTATGTTTTTGTATTTTGTAAAAACATAAGTGAAGAACATAAATCTTTCAGAAAGACATTATTTAGAAAGAAAAATAATTTTCAAATGAATTACTCTTATTTTTTCAGTTAAAATGTTTCCATAAATATTTTATGTTGCACGCCTATGCATTCGAAATGCAATGAAGTTATCTGCAAGCAATATTATATCAGACGGCTCACAGATGACCTTGAATAGTCATCTTTCGTGAATAATAGTATAAGTAAAGTGTTGACCTGTTTTGTGACTCATCTTCATTTATTTAAAAAAGTTAAGTCACAAAACAGGTCAAAACTTTACTTAGTTGAAGGCTAGCCGTTAAGGGTGTTCGACATATTTTTTATATATTTTTATCACATTTAATATTATTATACTTGTATTTTATGACAGTAAAATTTGTATAAATGTACAATTTCTATGTTTCATTTATTTATTTATTTTTTCGACTGTTAAATTTATTTAACTATAAGTTATTTTTTATACAAATAATAATTTCCCATGCTTTGTAATTATACTGCATTCAACATTTTCATAGTATGCAACATTTTTCATAAACTTTTACTAAAAATCATGTAAGTAATTAACAGCCGTATGCATAAGTGCAAGCTTAAAATAGTTTTAGTAGCATTTTACGTAGTGACCAGTAACACCAGATAAAATGCTATTAGCAGGATGGTATGCATAGTTGTACTTTAACTGGTCACTACTAAATAGCCAACTTGCATTATATTTAACCTGGCAACATTGTAAAATTTGGTTGTTTATTAAGCTGACAGCTGTCAGTTCTATATGTTTTGAGGTAGAATATCATTTCGTGTGTTATTATAGTGTTCTTGTTATTAGATTTTAGTTTTTAGTTGATTAGAACAGTTATATTAGGTTATATAAATTTAAAAAAATAGTGGTTATAAGTGGATATACAGTTATCAAGTGCTGTCATCACATATATCAGGGAGTATGTTTATAAATGGATTTTTACATTTTAATTTGAATAGTCAGGCATTTTATATATAGAACTAACACAATGTAAAATGGAACAGCGCTTGTTGAATATACACGAGGAGGTGGAAGAAATAGAAGCAATATAAGAATTTATTAGAATCAATGACGAATTGTACCCTTGTCGTAATGTTTACTAAAATTTGATAATTGTGAAATAAGTGGCAGATAATAGTTATCAATTATCAATCCCATATTCAAGATACCTACTAACACCCTTATTGAATCCGGTCACATGCAGAACGGCGTTACAATCGAGCGCACATCCGAACGAGAAATGTTGTGGGAAGACTGTTTGGAATAATGAAAAATAAATTTTGACGCTTTTTAAATGCACTTCTTCTTCATATAGAAACGGCAATAATTGCAGTGGCTGTTTTGGATAACATTTGTGTTAATGAAAGAATCGATGAACCTGATGAATAATTCGCAGATGATGCATCCTTCGAAGGCAATATATTGAAAAATATTTTAATTAAAAACAAATATAATGCAAAAAACTAAAGTGTTAACAAATTACTTATAGTTACATGTAGAACAAAGCTAAAGACAAACAAAATGTGAACTAAAATGTGAATAAATTATTCATTTACATGTATAAACTTATTGATAAATATTAAATAAATTTAAACTAAAATAATATTGTCACTATTTACAACTCTTTCCGTTTTTCCCTTAAAGCTGCAATTCTTGCTTCTTGGTATTGTATTTATTTAAATTAAGTTACAATGTATTTTAATGTATTTTTGTTTAAATCTGTAATTGTAGCCCCTGAGGAAGACACATGGGGTGTCGAAACCGGTCGGGTTGATAAATAAAAGTTGAATGAAGTCCAGAAATATATTTTCTTCTCATAATATATTATATTGTTCTAGGTTTCCCAAAGATTGCACAACAAGAAGCCAGTGGCTTCATGTCAAAATTTATAATTTTTAATTTTGCCGCGCTTTCTTAACTTCCTTACTGTTGAAGGATAGAGATACTATGTCTGCACCGTTATACCGGGACAAGCGTGTTGCTCGTACGCTGCGTCTATTAGTTGAAAAGTCGATGGTAACCACACTAACTGCGCTAAATCGGCGGTTGTGCGGTTATATTTTGATGCATGACAAATGAACTTTTAACTATTTTAAATTTGTCAAAATAAGGTTAGCTGTTAGTTGGTCCGATATCGGTATTGTAACCGCGGTTAAACCGTAACCATTTTCAGTGGTTACCGTGGTTTAATTTCGGAATACACTAAAAGTAGGTATTACATCACGAAAATAGTTACTAAAAATAATGCGATAAATAATTTAAAAAAATGTGCAAGGTCAAAAATTATAAAAACTATAAAATCAATGTTTCTTATACATAACCACGCGAAAATTCTACTTTATAGATTTATTGATAAATTTTAATTTGCATTTTTTAAGCCAAAAGTATTTAATTTGATAAAAACTTAAATAGAATAATTGATAATAAATAATAAAATCTTACCTGGACATGCTCATTAATATTATCTTGTAAAACTTTTATGTAAGTTTCATTTCTATCATCTGGTACACATATCAACCGAGGTTGGTTAATATCAATGCCCATCCTTGGTCCGAGACGACGCATAATTTGTATAAATTCTTCAGTGGGTCGTCTGTCGTGAGCAGTGTGTATAATTATCCAACTTGAGAAATTGACGGATACAAGAACCCTGTTATTCTTAGCTGCAGTAGTCCAGTCAGCTTGAGGAGTTCCGTGAACGGCAACATCATTACCGAACAAAATATCTTCGGGAGATATAATTCGCATTTGCAAATCAATAGTTGCTGAATCCAATTTTAAACCCCACGCTGAGAGAACTTCTCTCGCGTCTAGTGTTTGATTCACACTGCTGATGAATTTTCTCAATGAATTCATTCTTTGATTCGGAGTAACACGCGTGTATTGAGCAACGTCTTTCATTACGCGAAAATCTGCACGCATTTCGTCTGTTAAGCCAGTTAAATAACAGAGTTCGGGTACCAGCATTATGATCCTATCTTCTTTTTCAGCTTTTTCAGGAACGCTAATTAATTGGCGATGAACCAACATAGGTTGATCATGATCTTCGATAGTTAAATTGTACTGTCTTTTGTAATAATCAATAAATGATATCTTTCCTTCTGTAGTTTGAAAACTGGCTTCTGGGTTAGCGTCCCACATAACATCGTGAACTACATAAGTTTTATTATTGTAACGTGTTAACACTACAGCACCCATAAAAGCCTTTTCGATAATAGTTTTATAGCGCTGTCGATCTGATTGGACAACTTCATAAATGAATTCCAAAGCATTTTGTGTACGTAAAACTCTATGTTGTACATCCAGACACAGCATAATACCGCCAGAAAATTCATGAACTGATACTACATAGCCCGGCCAAATTTCTAGTTTGAATTGTGGAACTAAGAAAGGCTTTCTATTATCAAAAAATTGTCGCCCAACTCTTTTATATTGAAGAATAAACATTATTCTTTTAAACAATACGTTGTATAGATGCAAGCAATCTGCCACGTTCTTCTTCTTTTTAAAAATGATTGTACACGTTACTGGTTGTTGATTGAATGGATGTTCACATTGAAATTCTTTTTTAGTATCAATAATTTTTTCAGGTAGATATAGAACACGACCATCGAAAGTTTTAGACTTATTTTCTATACACTTGTTTAGCATTTTATTTCGTGCAGCTTTTGAATCTACATCAGGTGTAAATCGTACTTCATACTCAAATACTCCTCGATCAGGCATCATTTTAAGTAAAATGTAATTAGCAGACGCTGGAACGACTGTTCCAGTTTCGCCTTTGTAACTACATGGTGTTTGCTCTGGTTTTTCAATTTCCAATTCTTCCATTTTTTCCGTAACATCTTGCACCCGTGGAGGACTCTTTTTAGTTGCTTGTTGTATCGATGCTGGAACTTTTTGTGGCTCTTTCGGTGATTCTTCTTCCTCCTGTTTGCTAGATTCACCAACTTTCCCTACGGTTTTTTTTCTAAGCTGTTCTAAAAATGCAGCTCTACCTCTCGGCTTTGGAGGCTGAACAAATGTAATTTGTTAAAATATTGTATGCAAGAAATTAAATAATTACTTACTTCATCTTGTACTCTAGTAGCTTTAGCTTCTTGAGCTCTTCTTAAAGCTTCAGCAAGTAGTGCTCCACGGCCCCTTGGTTTCGATTCCTCCATTGTGATAAACTAACTATAAAATAAATCCGTTCAAGAGTTTATTTGATTATGATTAAAAAGTGCTGACACAGATCCGTATATGAAATCTACGAGCACAAATACATGGACGAAGTATCAAATTGAAACATTGTTATACCAAAACTAACTAGCTGCCACTGTATGTGATTTTTTAAAAGTTAAACTATAATTTATATAAAATGCATGTAATCTTATAGTATTATAAAAGAAATTTAAATTACTCAAAAAATAAACAACATTAGGTATTTCATATTTATTATAATAGGTTTTACTTTTTATAACAGTTTACATTCGTAAATATTTGATTTGTTTTAACGCTTTCCTACAAATCTATCCTCACCTCTGACCCGGTTAAAAATATGATAACGCGCGTTATCGTATTTTTAACAGGGTCAGAGGTAAATTCAAATTGTCAAACCGCGCGGTTTGACAATTTGAATTCAGCATGAAATTCTCCTTCATGTCATGTATTAGACGATTTTTGCCAATGAGCGGTTCGCGAATTACTATATAACAACTTAAACTTACATGAAATTCCATTAAAATTTTAAACATCTGCAAATCGGTTTAATAGTTATTTGTGTATCAAGAGCGTAGAGATGCACACATAATTTTTCTACGACTTTACTAACGAAATAAAAAAAAAATACCTATTTAGTAAGTTCAATTCAATCTTAACCAATTTCCTGTTTTGTGTTGCTGTAACCATAGCGATATGAGTAAATAAATAATTACCCCTGTGGTGCACTCTCCACGCCAGCAATGAGTGCCCGTGAGGTGACGCCTGGTAAACGCCCGCACGGTACAAATATGTCATCATCATTACCGATATCTGCATACAAAGCAGATTGGCACACCCAGCAATGGGTAATATGCCGTGATATTTATTTATTTATTTAATAATTCTGATGCCAACAATCATTGTTTTATGAAAAGTTTTCACACATACATCAAAAATGTGCTCAAAAATCTCCGAAAATAGTGAAGATAGTGATTTTTCTTACACTCCTCCATATATATTCGAAACGGCGTAAAATGCTTCCTTGAGTTTATTACCTGCAAAATCAAGAGCATTATACGAAAAGTATTATTATCTCTTCATTGAATGGTGTAAGTTAAAAAAAATCAAGAATTACAGTGAAAATGTTTTACTAGCTTACTTTTTGGAAAATCTAATGTAATGAAATCGTCTTCTCTTTGGCCCATTTATTCCATGCCAAAATCAACACTAGCAGTTAAGATCGATATTGACATCAGCAAATTCAAGAAACTAACTGCTTTTTTGAAACAAAAATCAGTTGGTTATAAACCAAAAAAATCTAAATCTTTAACAAGAGATGAAATAAATAAATAAATTCCTGACTGAAGCCCCAGACGATCATTTCCTTATGATGAAAGTTGCTCTTATATTGGGTGTTGCTGGAGCACGCCGACGCGACGAATTAGTTAGGATGACTGTAGATGATATTGAGGATAATGGGTCCATTTTAATTGTGAAGATTCCAGACTCAAAAACTAATGTGCAGCGAACATTTATTGTTGATGATCATAATCTTTTGTCAATGTACAGAAGATATGTTGCTCTTCGACCCTCTAACATATCATCTCGGCGATTATTCACAAATTATAAGCATGGCAAATGTACCGCACAAGTTGTTGGAATGAACACTATGCAAAAAATTCCATTTAACATTGCACAATAGCTGTATTCTTTTTGGACAAAATCTCAGCTCATTTCAGATAAACTCAGGAAATCGTTGTTCTTCCTGACACAACTGATTTGAGTTGTTCTGAGTGAACTCACTTCCCCCCTTTCCGATGCTACACTACTAGTTTACAAAACTCAAAATGATTTGAAACACTCAGTTTGCATTTTAAGATTATTTAATTCAACAAAATTTATATTAACATATACAGATATAATTACAAGTAATATATTTTCAACATTATCCGTTTTTCGTTTATAAACAGTATCATAGATCAGAAAAATGTCAATAAATTTGACAGCTGTTACAGCAAATGCTATCGGTAAAGAAAGAAATGATAAAATTGAATAAAACTTGTTCTTTTTGCAATATCACAACTCACTTTAGCTCAACTCAGTTATGTACTGAGCTGAGATACAATTGGGTCAAAAAGAATACAGCTAATATCTGAATTTACCTGATTCGAAATCATTTACAGGCCATTGTTTCCACAGATCCTCTGCTACACTAGCTAATTCCGGAGCTGAAATTATGACTCTAAAACGTCATGGTGGCTGGCGTTCATCAGCTGTTGCAGAAGGTTATGTTGATGAAAGTTTGAAAAATAAAATGAGGTGCGGGCAGACACGTGACTTTGACAAGTGCTTGTAGGGCCCTACAAGGTTGCCAAGTATACAGCTTGTGTAACTTGCCTGTGTTGCAAAATCAATTTAAGCGTAAACTTAATAAATAAAATTGTAAAACTAGTTATTATTAATGAATATCATGTTGTTTTATTTTCTAACACATAAACTTAATTTTTAAAATATTTTATATAAAAATAGAGCGATTAGTGCTGCCATCTACGATACAAAGATTTCTTGGCGCGCTAACATTGAGGAAACCATCAGTTCATGTTGATTGCTCTATTTTTATAAAAATTGTAGTAACACTAGCAATCTCTGGAAAAACAATGAAGATTTGACAATCAATATATAAAATAGTAATGTCATAAAATTACAATAATAATAATAACATCTTAATAAAGAATCTAGTATAGGAACAAATAGTCTGTTATTTCGTGTATGTAAGTGTCAACAACAATTTATCAAGAACACAACAAATTGGCGACGAGGTGAAAAACGAAAAAATCTCTATTATTCAACGTAAACAAATCAAACATAATGGACGCCGCACAATTTGAGCAATTCATGAAATTTCAACAAGTAATGCTCGAAAGGATATTGGATAGTCAGACAAAATCAAATGAAAATCAATCGACTAAAAATGTGCCGGAAGTTACAGTTAACACGGCACTATTACCAAATTTTGAAAATTTCGATCCAGCAAAAGAATCATTTCGTAACTATAAAGCACGTTTTGAAAATTATCTAGAAATGAAAAACATCATCAAAAATAAAGAGTATTGTGCAAAGTTGCTGCTTAATTCGATCGGCGCAAAATATTTTAATATGATCTCAGCTCTGACAGCGCCAAAGTCACCGAAAGAACAAACATACGACGAACTAATAATGATTTTGGAAAAACATCTGGCACCGAAGAAAAACATACTAGTGGCCCAGCACCAATTTCTATCTAAGTATCAAGCGGAAAATCAATCAATTGCCGAATTCGTCGCAACTCTCAGATCCGATATTGGAGATTGTGATTTTACATCTAATTGTGAATGTAAAACTTCGATTGCAGACATCTTCCTCCGAGCGCAGTTCATCAGAGGAATCAAAGACAATTTCATCAGAGAAAATCTAATACAATCGGAAACAAAAAATTTTGACGAAATTCTCTCAAAAGCAATAGCCTTGGAAGCATCAAAGATCAACTCGAAAGAAATAGCCCAAAGGACGGCACTACCTACTTCAACCCCGGATATAAATAAGATAAGTAGCAATTCAAAAAATCAAGAGTATCAACGAAGGAGGCGTCACAGATCTCAACACGACTCGTCACGCAACCGATCAAAATCAGGCAAATACAAATCAAAAATCAACTACAGTGAATTGGGCATAAATGGACTATGCCTGAGATGTGGGAGAAATAATCACCAGTCAAAAGACTGTCGGACTGAAAAAGAAAACCTAAAATGCTCCGGATGTCAAAAAACTGGTCATGTAATTAAGGTTTGCATTCGGACATTACTTGCCCGAAAGTCAAAACCCAATCAAAAATTTACGAACGTTATCCTTGACGAGGTTGACGTCGACTACGGTTCTTTTCAAATTGTCGACATTTTCCAAAATCGACCCACGGAAGATGCACTCGAACGCTATTATCTTCAAGTTAACGTCGAAGGGAAGCCCATTAGGTTCGAAATTGATTCAGGTTCGGGTTATACATTTCTACCTCGGGACAAATTTACCGAACTCAAATTCAACGTTCCCCTGCTACCATCAACAATTGGTTTTCGATCATATACAAGAAATGTGTTTATTCCAGACGGAAAAATTAGTGTCAACATTTATTATAATGGTCAAACAATTCAAGATGACATTTATATTGTTCCAGAAGAATATGATGCAATTTTAGGCCGAGCATGGATCCGAAGACTGAAAATCAACCTAAACGAAATAGATCAACAAAAAAGAATATTAATGAAGCCAACTCATTCCATTCACAGTATCAACGACATTGATGAAATTATTACAATTCACTCGGATATTTTCGAAGAAAAAATAGGTTGCGTACCAAATTTCAAAGTAACCTTGAAACTTCGAGAAAATGCACAACCAATTTTTCATCGAGAGAGAGAAATACCATAAGCACTCTTCAGTCGAGTAGAAAAGGAGCTAGATTACCTAGAAGAAGCCGGAATTATAACAAGAACGGAAATAAGCGATTGGGGGTCCCCTCTTGTCGTAATACCAAAAGCTGACGGAGGAGTATGTCTGTGCGTCGACTACAAAATTGGAGTAAACGAGCGGCTCATGGATGCACATTATCCAATCAGAAAAATCGACGAAATCCTAAACAGCCTTCATAATTCTAGATACTTTTGCCGAATGGATCTATACAAAGCTTATCTTCATATTCATGTCGACGAACAATCTAGCGAAATTCAAACAATATCTACGCATCGGGGGACATACAAAATGAATCGTCTTTCCTTCGGCATAAAAACAGCACCTTCAGAATTCAATAGAATCATCGATCAAATCTTAAGGGATGTACCAAAGACAGAAAAATACTTCGACGACATAATTGTACACGGAGTAACAAAGGAGGAATGTAAGGCAAATTTGCTTACGTGCCTCGGCCGCCTGCGGAAATATGACTTGCATTTAAATCGCCGGAAATGCTCATTTTTCCAACAACATCGAATTTCTAGGACATGTCATCGAATACAACAAAATTTTAAAGTCACCAGAAAAAATCAAAGCCGTTATGGAAATGCCAAGACCAAAGTCATCAAATGAGGTAAAAACATTTCTTGGGTTGATAACTTTTTACAATCGTTTTATTCCAAACGCTTCTACCATCACCGCTCCATTACGTCATTTGTTGAAGAAGAATGTTATTTTCAAGTGGAATGCCGAATGCGAAACAGCCTTTATTCGGTTGAAACAAGAAATTGTGAGCGACAGAGTACTCATACCATTCAACCCTAAATTACCTGTTCAACTTGCATGTGATGCAAGCCCCAGTGGTATCGCAGCGGTCTTATCACACATTATCGATGATCTGGAACGACCGATTGCATTCGCATCTCGTTCATTAACTCAAGCTGAACAAAATTACTCACAATTGGACAGAGAAGCGTTAGCAATTGTGTTTGGAGCTGATCGTTTTTTTCAATACTTGTTTGGGCGACGTTTCCAGCTTGTCACAGACAATCAACGTTTATCAAGAATTTTTCATCAACATTCAAAACTACCTCGAATGACGTCAGCACGCTTACAACGATATGCTGCATTTTTGTCAGGATTCGACTACAAGATAATATATAAGAAAGGGTCCGAAAATGAGAATGCAGACTGCCTGTCACGAGCACCATTAAAAGAAAATGGAAAACCTAACATAGACAGAATTATCAATGAAGAAGTTCATTTACTTTGCGAAGAATCAATCAACAGGATTTATACTCCGCAAGTTACGTTCGAATCTCTTCGCAAGGAAACACGTAAGGACCAAATTCTTTTAAAAATTCTACAGGAACTTCAAGAAAACAAGGCGAAAGAATCAGAATTCTCCTCGGACAACGGCATCGTTTTCAGAGGACAACGCGTCGTAATCCCATCAATTTTACAAGCTCCGATACTCGACGAACTCCATCGAACACACATCGGAATTACAAAGATGAAACAGCTCGCACGCCGTCATGTTTATTGGAAGGGTATCGACAAAGACATTGAACGTGTTGTACGTTCATGTTCCGCGTGTGTAAATATCAAAAACAGTCCACCAAAGGCACCCCTGCACCCCTGGGAGGAACCGGAGGATAACTGGCAACGTATCCATATTGACTACGCTGGCCCCTTCCAAAACTATTTTTTCTTAGTCATCGTAGATGCGAAATCAAAATGGGCAGAAATAGAACTGAGCCCATCAGCACCGTCCTCAACATCGACCATCGACTTACTTCAAGATGTGTTTGCAAGACATGGTTTTCCAGAGGTAATGGTTTCAGATAATGACACAATCTTTACCAGCGAAGAATTCCAGAAATTTTGCAAAGAATCAGGCATATTCTCCAAATTCATTGCCCCAGGACATCCTGCCACAAACGGGTTAGCGGGGAGAAATATTCAAACGCTGAAAAAGAGATTAGTAACGATGGTGAACGAACCACTGTCAATGCGCAAGAAAGTACGGGAAATTCTTTTCCGGTATAGAGCAACACCGTTAAGCAACCAAAAAACACCTGCAGAACAATATCTACAACGAAAAATACGGATTCACCTGGACGCATTGAAACCCATCGATTTCCAACAATCCACTGTCCAAGCCCGCGCAGCACGACAATTAAGCGTGGGAGAACGTGTACAAGCGCGCTATTACACCGTCAACAAAAACCTTTGGAAACTGGGAACAATAATTAAAAAAATTGGACGTCTACATTATTTAGTAAAACTAGATGACGGATACATTTTCAAACGACACATCGATCAACTACGATCAACTGAAATTCAATCATCAACACCCGAAGTCGAGCCAAAGAAGTCGGTAACATTTGCACCAGAATCCCACAAAGATAATCAAGATTCTGAATTGGGAGACTTGATCAACGTCCCGATGAATCAACCAGATGTTCCAGTAAATCAACCCAACATCAACGAACGAGTGGAGAACGATGAAGATGAACCAGTAGCAGAACAAGCTCAAGCCCCAGAGCCAGCTCTGCGTCGATCTGGTAGAGTCAGATACGCACCAAGACATCTTCGTGATTTTGTAAAAAACATAAAAAAATAATTCATCAAAACTGTAACACACTTTCTAAATAAGCGTGGGAGAATTGTAGTAACACTAGCAATCTCTGGAAAAACAATGAAGATTTGACAATCAATATATAAAATAGTAATGTCATAAAATTACAATAATAATAATAACATCTTAATAAAGAATCTAGTATAGGAACAAATAGTATGTTATTTCGTGTATGTAAGTGTCAACAACAATTTATCAAGAACACAACAAAAATTAATTTAAAAATTAAGTTTAAGCTGTCAGAAAATAAAACAACATGATATTCATTAATAATAAGTTTTACAATTTTATTTATTAATTTTACGCTTAAATTGATTTGGCAACACAGGCAAGCTACACAAGCTATACAGAATGTCCCATAACTTCAGGTACATATTAGAAGGGCATATAGTTATTAATGTCCTGATTACGGAACAAAAAGAATTTTTTCAAAATTCCTATAATTAAGGGTAGTTCACTTAAGAAGAACATTTTTTGTACCCCTGGATACTATAATATTTGGAATAGCGAAATTAGTTATAACTATTACACAAAATAATTTAACAATGAAATTAATTTATGCAATTACGTAAAGCTTTGTCACACCAATTAAGTTTGGGAGATGTGTATGTAATGAAAAAAACACACAACCTATTCAACCAGTGTCCCAAAACTGTTTCCTTCAAAAACCTCAAAAACTAATTTTTGAATTTTGAAAAAATTCTTTTTGTTCCGTAATCAGGACATTAAGAACTATATGCCCTTCTAATATGTACCTGAAGTTATGGGACATTCTGTATACTTGGCACCCTTGTGGGGCCCTACAAGCATTGTCAAAGTCACGTGTTTGCCCGCGCCTCATTGATACAGCGCATAAAATTTTAACAAACAAGGAGAATCAAACTTCTGCCACTGCCACACTAACTGAATATTCTAGTGAGAATGTCACAGTCACAGAATCTAATTTATCCTCGTCAGTTGTTTCAAGCTCTGGAATAAATATTCCACACTGCCAAAACTGCACATTCAGTTTTAACATTGTCCGTCAATGATTAAAGCCACTAAGTTTATATTTATGGTTGTAATTAAATGTACATTCACCAACAGAATAAAGTTGTAACTAAATAAATAAGTTGGTAGCGTAGCTAACTTCGTATTATTTGTAGCACATTTGTAGTGTAAAACAGAACCTAACGCATATTTTAGATTTCGTAAGTATTTTTTTAATAAATTAAAATTTCAACAATAATATGTATTTATCTAAGCGAGCAAATTAAGTACTTTACCGCGCGTTGCTATGGGAGACGCGCCGTAAAGTATTCTTTTGCTCGTTCCTTAGTAATCATTTAACTTTTCATGGTGGTGGTAGAAAAAAATCTTTTTTTTTATCTAAAATTTTGATACGTATTAAATATTTAATATTGTTTGTCTTTAATCGTTTCAAAATTTTAGATGAAACAATAAGAACTAAGCCGATTTTAGAAAATCTTCATGTAAATTTAATTTGTTACTAACTCGCGAATCGCTCATCGACAAAAATCGTGTAATACATGGAATAAAGGAGAATTTCATGCTGATTTCAAATTTCAAAACCGCGTTATCATATCCTTAACCGAGTCAAGAGTTGTGGATGAATTTGAAGGAAAGCGTTGAAAAAAATTATTTAAAAATATCAATAATTTACTTCTTTCGATGCCACGACGAATGTAAACTATTATAAATAGTAAAACCTATTATATGTACTAAGTATTAAATACCTAATATTGTTTATTTTTTGAGTAATTTAAATGTCTATCATAAATTGTTATTCTGGTTAACAATTTTTTAACATTACTCTTTGAGAGTTCATCTTAGGTAAAAAATGTAAGAACTCTTTCATGTACAAAAAATTACGAGTTTTAATTTTGTATTCTTATAAAATTTTAATACGGGCCACTGTTTTTAAGAAAATGGCCAGAAACTCATTTTTTCACCTTTGATCCAAGATGGCGGCAAAATCCGGGGCGCCCAAGGGTGCAAAATTAGGATGTCTTTTTGGAGGTCTCAATAGACAATAAAATTATCTCCAAATTGCCACCAATTGTTTCCACAGTAAACCCTTTGCCGACTGGCCTATTTAGCGCCTATTTCTGAACTTTTAATGACGATTTTTGTGCACGTTAGTGCATGATGATTTCAAATAAAATAAATTTCTTGAATATTTCTATTGCATAACTGTTTAATTTTATCTTATTTGAATTTGTTGCCCTGTTAAACTAATGGAAGCTGCTGAATGCATCCATTATTTTTGCGAAAACGTTGAAGGCTATTGAACAAAATAAATCTTAATTATGGTAACAATAAGAGTGAAAAAATAACACTCTTATTTACTCTTTACTCCGTCATACCCTTAAAATAATTTTTATTTGGCTATTATGATATATGCGTGGAAGCGTGTACCTACCTATACACTTTACATTTTAATTTCAATAACATAAGCCGTGTTCCTTCGGACTGTGATTCGCAATCTAAATGATAAAAGTGATTATGATTAAGAAGAATAATGTTTTTTACGTCTCCTATTCGTATCCCCACTTTCTCATTTTGTGATCACTAGACAACCTTCCTCTTTCCCTTCAGAATCAACCATTTTGAGTGATTCACACGGATTCAGTTCAAAGCAAATTTAAAAATGGCTTTTTGAGAGTAGAAATTCATCAATGTTGGGTTTGTGGCATCATGCAAAAGAATATAAAGACAGTAGATTATTTATAAAATAGGTTAGTTTGCATTGGTCTGCATATGACATTTGACGCTAGATGGTGTTTATATTGTTTTCTTGATTTAATTTTTAAGTCACGATTCAAAAGGATCACGATTAGACCAATCAGGATTCACAAAATCACAATCACAACCCAAAGGAACACGGCTATAATCTTTTATTATGATTTACTTTAAAATTATGTCACATAGTAAAAAGTATATCACTATAGTTTACATTATATTACATAAATCTATTAAAAAAATATTGTGCTTTAAATATAATTTTAGAATAATATTTCCCCTTAAAAAGGCAATTCATGAAAAACTTTATTTATATTATGTTGTTTACAAAGTGCGACTATAAATACATTTTAATATTCAAATAAAAACTTAAAAATTATTACATTTTGTGTCAACCAAATTTATGTTAACATAAATAGAATGTGTTACAAAAATAATTATAAAACTAACACATTCTATTAACTAAATATAACAACGCTAATGATGCAAGTGCACTATTTAAAAATAGGAATAGTAAAAAATATGTGTATAATTATGAATACATATTATAAAAGTAAATAGTTACGTGCATTGCAAAAAATATAGTAAATAAACAATATTCTAAGCTATGAAATCAATTCGACTAGTACTAGTAAACAAAATACATCAAGTACAAGTAAAAATATAGGCCACGTAGTTTAAGTATTTGCATTTTACACCAAACTGGAAAATTCTAAAAAATTTATGAATCTATAGTGCATTTTTATTCTCTGCTTTACGCATCAGTACTTTTAAATATTTCAATATTACACATTTAATTGACTTTTACATAAAAGCAAGTCAGAGTTATTTTCCACTCTAATCACAAGGCAGTGCTCCAAAAGCTAAATATTTCCTTGTAAGAATAAAACATTTATAGACTTAAGCAGAGAAACACAAAAGATATCAACGTTGTTAAAAATTTGTATATAGATATTGTAATATTTATGATTAATACAACAAAACACATACAAAATAAAGTCAACAGTTTGTACTTAAGAGTAGGACATTTTTGGTTTCAGGAAGCTAGAGTATATAAAATAGTTGAACCAAAAACGCTTAAGCATTAACACGTAAAGATTCAATTTTATCTTTAACAAGTTCCCTCATTTTAACATCTGCGATAATTATAATTTTTCCATTGTCTGTTGATCCGAATAATCCCAACATCTTTTTCTTCGATTCTGTAACTTGAACCTGAACGCCTCGATCCACTACTTTAGCAGGAGTTTTCAACTCTGGCCAAGTATAAGACCATTCCACCTACAAGACAATTTTAAATTAAAGAAAAAAATACATAGTAATAAAACCGTATCCGAGTATAGTCGGATTCACGAAAGACGACTATTTAACGGTATTTAGGGCCGGTCTTTTCACCTTCGGATAAAGTTCCGGATAAAGTTATCTGGTGGATAAGTAAAAATGCGTCTTTCCACCTTCGGATAAGGTTATCCGTCAGATAAATATAGCATATCCGACAGATAAGTTATCCGGAACTTTTCTACCGGATAAATATGATATTTGACAGAAACGTATAAATTGATGCAATCAATTTGAAAAAAAATATTTAAAATACATAATAGAAATTTTACAATTTTATAATGATTAATTTTTGATATAGAATTAGACTTTAATGAATAGCATTTATTAAAAATTTCACAAATTTATTATTATTTATTCACATTTTATTTTATTCTTTTTTCTGCTTTTTCATAAATTTCATACTTTTCAAGCATGTGTCGCCTCGTACTTATTTTTTTATTAACATATATAATATAAGAATATTTTAAATAAATACATAAAAAAAAATAAAACATTCCACATCTAAATATATTTGTTCCATTCCATCGTCCTTTCACTGTAGTTAGTCTATCCCTGGTTACTTAATCTCACTGCTAGCGCAGTTAATATTGTTGTAATAAAATTTTATAATTATTGTAATCAAGAATTATCATTGTTGTCATCAAGTTTAATCTTCTAAAAACAAAACATTTGCTTTATTTTTTGACGACCCAAGGGTTGGGAAGTAACTGCCTCTTCTTGACATACCTCTCTTTTGGCGGCACCCATTGGTATGGTTTTTTTTAAATTTTCTATGATATTCTTACACCTTGATATGTACAAATATAGCAATGTTCGGTATTTCGTCGTTTATAAAATTAATGCAGCTCTCACGTTTCTTTTAATTTCCATCTTCACACATTTCAAAATAAGAACAGAATACGAGTATACTGCATATTTATCCAAATTACTTTCAAATTATAACTTTTTGTTCACAGTAAATATCAATGATAATGTCAAAATCACATAACCACAAATGTCAAAACACAAATATTAAGCAACGTGATCAAAACAAAATTTATATAGCATTTTCTTTATCTGCCTTATTACATTTGCAATGCTGTTAGCTCTTTTCAATTTTACCAGAGATTTTGGAACGCAATATATTGCACTTATCTTTCGGATAGTTATCCGTCAAATAAATTTGAAATGAAAGACAGACAAAAGTTATCCGTCGGATAAAGTGTCAGATAAGTTCATCTGGCGGATAGTTATCCGGAATCCGGAACTTTATCCGAAGGTGGAAAGACCGGCCCTTAGACGAAGAGAGAATAAGGCCGATTAAAATGAAACGATTTTTTTAGGAAATCGTAAAACTATATTTACAAGCGAAACGTTACAATACAAAAATTGAATAATATTACTGAATGAGGATTTCTCAGTCAACACCATTTTTAGCCTTATGTTGTCAAAAGATAATGTTTAATAATGAAGTAGTTTATTAAGAGGAAAATTTAAAATTATTTATACGCTATTCTAGTTAAGAATGGACTTGGGAGTAAGATAAGGCTTACGATTCCAGCTTTTTGATTAGTCTAATCTCGAACCATGTTCACAATAATGAAAAATACGTTTCAGTCAGGTCAGTATATCTATTTTCTATGCAGTCAGCTCCAGCTGTTGAACGTCGCAAGAGCTAGAATTGTAATTCTGAACAAATTCGTACTCTACAGTTTTGCCGTAAAATGAACAAGAGAGCAGGAAGTTGCAAAAAAACTAAAATCCCATATTAAGGAGGTTCTCGCGAATCTCCTCGTGAAAAATTAATTTCCAACTTTACGGTTCAAAATTTTATAATTATAATGAAGGATGTCTTATCCAACTATTCTAAAACTTATAAAACAATCCACCGCCTAATTCTTTAGAAAATCGGTTATAAAGTTGACGTTTTCAACGTTCTAATACATAAACTCTTATGCTAGAAATATTTCCATAAATACTTTTTTGTTTGTTTTACATTGATTATTTCAAACTTTGATGAACAAAAAACTAATACATTAAAATTGAAGACTCGAATTATATTATAAGAGGTTTATAATGCCTTCTTATCGTTCAAATTATCATGGAAATGAATGTTAAATTTTTTTTTTCATTTTTGTTCAATAGTAGCGAAACAGATGAAGAAGTTGGCAACGTTGCACTAATTACTTTAAAATTCTTTTTTTTATGTTATAAAAACTTTGATTACTGAAATTGGTAGATAAATTTAATATAATAATTTTACAATAAGTAAATAAATGTAAAAAACAAAAGCGAGCTCTAAGAACAAGACATATAACTTTCTTCGACCACATATATTCAAAATATTGAAGTCATTTCAATATTTTTTTTTTAAATTAAAATTATAAATTTTAGCAATTACTTTATATATTAAAAGAACAAGAAAATATAAATTTATTTTGACTCATTAGTTTCGCTCGTACCTCCTTAAATCCCTATGTTTGCACCTGACCGTCAACACCCTGTATACAATACTATTTATGCTCCTTTAAGTAACTATTTATTTACTAAAGAATAAAAAATATCAAATTTCGACGTTTGAGCTGTCAAGTATGGCATGCACTAAACTTGAAACCAACGACCAAATATAACTAGATAAAACTTCATTTGGTTTGTTTTGATTTCGGCTGGCCAGACAGAGAAACTAGAGATAGAGATATGTCTTGTCTAGTCCGAGTATATCTCACTAGAGGTCACTACTAAGGCCTCGTAGAGTATCAGTGTCTAGTTTGAACGTTGCTTACTATGCTCTGTTCCATTTAAACCATTCAGTAGATGGCACTGGCAACAGCGCAAATCTGAACTAGCCGAAATTACATTGGGTAACCTTGTGTCTTCTCTAATTTCAGCCAATCAGAGAGGTCAAAACTATTCCCTATGCTCCGCAATATTGAATGGCTTAAATGGAACAAGGTATAGAGGCGCAAGTGTTCTTAGTTAAAATTTCGTGGTTAACATTTAAGGTTAACATTAAATAATTTCGAAGGTTTAATATTAAAGAAAAACCAACAAGTCACTCACAAAACAACTACAACTACAAAACAAATACAAAATACACATGCTTCTACGTGGCCTCTAGTGAGCAACGTTCAAATTAAACACTAGACTATACACTGACACTCTACGTGGCCTCTACTGAGAAATACTCGAACTAGACAAGACATATCTCTATCTCTAGTTTCTCTGTCCGGCCAGCCGAAATCAAAACATTCAGTGAGGAGGGATAGGGAATGTTTTGTCTAGTTATATTTGGTCGTTGCTTGAAACTAATTTATAAGTACATACTGAGTGTAAAACGGGCTGGCTCCGAAGCGCCACCAAGTCCATTCTTAACTGGAATAGACTATAATAATGTTGTAATGAGACGACTCTAATACTTCAAACTTTATTTGCTGCGCACGCGCTCTGTTGTTGATTTAATTTGCCGTGAATTTACGTGTTTGGCGTTTATGACATGTTGATATACGTGCAATTTTATTTTATTACAAATTCAATATATGATATAAGTATAAGTATAAGACCCAATTCTCAATTTTCACCAATAGTGTGTTAAAAAAATCCTAACTCGGAGTAGGTTATGAACAAAGAAAAGTATGTCAATTTAAAAATTTTAAGGCTCATTCACAGCTACGAAATTAAGAAATATAAATAAAATTATGAATAAGACATTATGGTTGCTGTTCACAGCTTTGAAAATAAAAAGTAAGTAAATGACAGCTGTCATTTAGTAAATACATAATTCACAAGCAATAATATTAACTTTATACCTTTTAAAGCCTATGGCACACCTGTCGATGAGCATCAAGGAGCATCGATGAGTTCATCGATCAAACAACAGTACGCACCCATCATCGATGGTTTTCAATTTCATCGGTGACAAATACAGCGATTTTTTCTGTGCCGTAAAAAGGTTAAGTTTGTAATAATACCATTGACATATTACATAAATGGACCCAACGTAGAGAGAGAGGAATTGACGCTCACCTTAGAAAAGGAAAGATAGATAAGCGGGGCAACGTCAAACAAGAACATTGTTGCGGTCTGTTGTTTTGTTTGCTAGTCTGACAGTAGTGACAGCTAGTAAAAGTGTAATATATTTCCTCAGAATATTAGTAAAAATAATATTCATATCTCTAACTAAGAGTTACTTACAATACAAAGTGAGTAATTTTGATTTAATGTGAAATAGAAATAATTTGAATGTAGTTTGCTGGTAATTCAGGTTATGTTCTGTCATTCATGCTATGCATATAAGTGTAATTTCATTTATATTTCAGAATTCTTTTAAAATGGTAATGTCATGCAGTGCAAATGAAACAGTTCGTTATCAAAGACATAAAATTTCACAATTCTTTCTTATTCGTCGTAAACTAAACTGTCATATCTTATATGAATGTTTTTCGAGTAGATTTCCGAAAGATGAACTGTGAACAGACTGCTTATTGCAGTTAGAAGACACAATTTCAAGCCATCTAAACATTCTGTGATATGCAGAAATCATTTTCAATCGACGGACTATACCTAAAATGTATATAAAAATAGTTTTAAATAAATAATATTAGCTAAAGCAAAAGTACTTTTCTATATTTATTATTTTTACAAATAATTTAATATACGAATGAAATATTTTATGTTAAATCGAATATGAACTATATTTTACATTGTCATTTATTACGAATGAGATGAATATTCCTAAGCACTCTGTGTTATTTTTCATCTTTTGACTTTGCCCCTAACTTAGCTCTATCCTTTTCTAAGGTGTGCGTCAATGCTTATACAGTAAAGCAGTACCTACGTTGCGTCCATTTATATAATATGTCAATGAATAATACCAGTAAAATGTTCCTATGCTGTCGGTTTATTGATATTTCCCTAGTTTATTGTTGTTGTTTGCAGGTTATGTTTTCAAAACACTGTTTTTTAGTTGACACCTGACACTTTATTTTCTATTTTGACGTTTGGATACCCATGTTAACCTGAAATGAGACTCAAAAGATACGTCTGAAATGAGATACGTTTGTTTCATCGATGCTCTTCGATGAAACTAGCGGCGCCGTATTTTTCATCGATGATGGGTGCGTACTGTTGTTTGATCGATGAGCTCATTGATCCTCCTTGATGCTCATCGACAAGTGTGTCATAGGCTTAACGCACTCTACATAATCATATGTAACCCTTTTTCTTAATACGGTTTTTTTTATTTATAATTAAGTTTAAATTCTTTTTCCAGAATGTAAATTGACAGCTCAAATGACAGTTGTTATGCTTGTGCTTATGTTTGTGTAAAATATTTAACATTTGCCAATCCTTGTGCTTATGTCTTATGTTTATTTTTATTTTCGATAGTTGTGAACATTTTCATAAGAACGTATTGTTTATATCGTTATTTTTATGTTTATGTATATTTTTATTTTCGTAGCTATGAATGAGCCTTAAAAGTATAGGGCGCGAGCAGACACGTGACTCGGGCGTCCTTGACGTACTTGGAATTAGCTGATTTGTGTGCGCATGTCATTTTGCCAACAACAATGTCACTTTGAAAGGACCAATGTTTTGACTTATTTTGATTTTGAACTACTAAAATGTTATTAATGTACAATTTTCACATGAAATTAAAAATAATTTCTCAGCAGTTCAAAATTAAAATAAGTCAAAACATTGGGCTTGTCAAAGTGACATTGTTCTTGTCAAAATGACAAGCGCACACAAATCAGCTGATTCCTAGCACGTCAAGGACGCTCGAGTCACGTGCCTGCTCGCGCCCAATATAATTAAATGTCATTTTGACACGAGATAATCACAAAAATATTATCTAAAGAAATCAATATTCTTGAATCTCATCTAAGACTAAGAAGTGGAAATAAATTAGAAAACGACGAATGGCAATATATTGTGTCCTGGTTTATTATCCGTTCTGCTTAAAATTACATTTCAAGATCAATTTTGCCAACGGGGTAGAATAGTGTGACGTATGAGCATAGCACGAAATATGAAACACTATCCTAAGCAAAAACGACACTTTCAAAGAAGACTATATTGACAGAACACATAAGGGTCACAATTTAAAGGCTTGTAATTTGATGCTGTTATTATTGCTATTATTAAGAAGTTAACTTTGAAATTATAATAATATATAATATAATATATACCATATACACACATTAATAAATAACAAAGGTATTATTTCAAATTGAAATCAACGCTGCACATTCTGAACTACAGAGTATCAAGTTTATGCAGCTTCAAACATATCCGAGAGTTTACCGAAATACCGACTAAGATTTTGTTTCCTGGTTTTTTTGAGCGTTTTCAAATCAGTTCTTTTCAGAACTTTGATTTCTTCTTTTTAAGTTTAAGGTACATAAATAACTGTCTCTCCACATTAATATATTAATATGTCGTGTTCTTATGGTTCTTAGGCTCGGACCACACTATGCGTTTTGGCGGGACCGGTAAAACCGCGTCCGGTTAAACGGGATGAATCATATAGCGTCCACATATATCCCGCTAAACAGGACGGCAGCATTGACAACCCGATTCGGACACAGTCTGACCAATGTCTGATTAGTGCAGAGCCCAAATAGTATACGTTGTCTACTAAAAAACAAAACCAGACCCTTGTCAACGCTCGCATTATTTCCAATATGTTGTAGTTGTCATGCAGCAAATTGATCGTCCGGTCAAACCGCAACATGCTGCGGTAGTATCCGGCAACCAGACCGCAACCGCATAGGTGTGGACGCATTCATTTAAAACAATAAGTTGTTGTCTTCTCGGTCAACCGGTCCCGTTAAACCGGTCCCGCCAAAACGCATAGTGTGGCCCGAGCCTTAGGGTACTGTAATCTAAAAATGGATCGCTTGTTTTTCAAACGGGCTCTTCCGGTCGCTTCACGCCATGTTTCACGAACATGTTCGAGATTGAACGAACATTTAGTTCCATGCAAAGTTTTTAAAAACTTGAATAGAATAATTGTTATTACAAATTAGGATATGTTTTGTTTAATTGAAGGGGTAATATTCAAACTTATGTGAATGACAGCTTAAATAGCTAACTTTTCTTTATTAAGTAAAATATTGGCGATGAAATGAACTGTCTACAATTCTAGTTCTTATTTGCTGCGACAATAAGGTTCACTTTGAAAGACGTATATACCGGTAGGACAGTACTTTAAATGAAGCGCGACATATGACGTAATGGGCTACTTTCGTGCCATTTTTTATTTAATATTTTTGAAGAGACGATAAAAACTTGTTACTTATATTTTTTCTTTGGCAAAATTTTCATTAATTGGCCAGAAAAAAATTAATGAAATTTTAATATTTAAGGAAAGGGAAGATTTTTTATAAAAAATCTTCCCTTTCCTTGATCTTCCACGTCACACTTGGGTTCCCCTTCTTCATTTTAATGGTCGTAAAGCAATAACATCGATACGTCCAATAAATAGCAACGGCATGTGCGGGTAATTTAAACATTACAGGGGGTCTATTCTAATTCATGTAGCGTGAGGCTAACTTAGCCCAATCCCGCTATCCGACTCCGACTCCATCTGTTGGCCAGTAGTGGAATTTTTATTAATTTAGCCACATGTGGCTATCCGTAGCGAGAGCTCCAGTGGTACCGCTACGAACAAAGTGTCACGCTATAATTTGAATGTTTGTTTTGACAGTGACTGATAACTCTGAATGACAAGTTGACAAGCATTTCGGCTTTTCAATTTTGTGTTAAAATACGGGTGTTATATCATAATAATATTTGATTTATATCTATATATTGTAAGTATATATTTAAATTATAATAATTATTTATAATTCTAACAACCTTCGTTTAAAAATAATTTTAGATTATGGCATATATTTATAGGGCTTTATTAGCAGCAGATGTGCTTGAAGAAGAGGAAAGACGGAAAGAAATTCGATTGAATAGACGAACGATTAGGGATGCGCAAGATCCATTCAGTTTCATTGAAAGGGAATTTATTTTAAACGAACTAAAATTGCTATAGTAGAATCTAAATCTATCGAAAATTTAAAAATGTAATATATAAATAAAACTATTAACTAAACTAAGTAATCTAACACACTATTACTAATAAAAAATTAAGATATATAACGAAACTACTAAATTAATCCTACAACAAACCTAAATAAATTGCCACACCAAGAACTAACACAAATTAAACACAAATAGGCACTATAAGAACAATGCCACGATCATCCACAGTCAAACTAGAGTGAAAGCTATCAGCACGTTTGACATCTGTCATTATAGCGGATAGCACATATGGCTATCCGACTTGAATCCATCTATTGCCCAGTAGTAGAACTTATTTAGCGGATAGCACATGTGGCTATGAATTAGAATAGACCCCCAGATCATCTGTTTGACGTCTGAATAATAGTTTGCATGTTAATATTTTCGTTTGTCATTTTAATCTTGTACGAGTATAAGCTAAGTTAAAATCCTTCAAAATCCCGCTGAACAAGTCAAAATACGTAATAAAAGTAACAGAAAGCAAATTGTAAATAATAAAGAAAAGAGACAGTGACAGAAAAATGAACTAATGTCAAAATCAAATTAAAACTCGCACTCGCTCGCCATTTACAGGTTACATTCTTAAATATGCATCCCTTTCTCCAGTTCAAAATAATGACGTCAAAGAAAATCTTCTTTCTTAATTTATCAAAAAACATATTTTTTAAAAAATTAAATTTATACGCGATTCTATCTGGTGACCAAACATCGCACTCATTATGTGACGTCACAACGACTCAACAAGTATAGTTTCTTACACTCCGTAAGAAGTAACGTTAGAATTTTAGACGAGATTTTAAAAATTCAGCAAGTATTTAAATTTATATTTTTATTGGTGATGATTGTGAACACATCCTCTGTTTAATTGTACAATAAAATTCGCGGGTATTCCCAGTATGTTGAGACATTGTATATTTTTAGAGAAATAAGGTTAAGTATAATGTTTGTAGTTGCTTGTTAATATAATGACATAAATTTACTATAAATAAGTTAAAAAAATAATGAATTCAATATTAGATCGTTTAAGGATTAATTATATATTTGTAAATATTGTAGAAATATGGAATTTTCACCAAAACTAACGAAATCAAGTGTACTGTTATGTTCCGAAATGTCATTCCTAAAAATCGAGAAATCCCAGCCTTTGTTTTCACATATTTCCAAAACGTTAAATTTATAAATAAATATAGCATCGAAGAAATGATTGAGACACAAAGCATGGTAGATAAAACTGTTAATTGGAAAACGAGTTACAAATTCAATGTTTGTTCCTTACATTTTTGTAACAAAGATTAGGCATATGTTGGTAGCTCTAAAACAATATAAATATATTCAATTATTTTATTATGTATTTATATTTAGGTTAATATATACATATTTATATTTAGGTTTTATATTTAGGTTAGTTTCCCGCCTTACACAAACAAGATGCTTTTTATTGCTAGTGAGCCAGAATTTATCAATTTTCCAGTAATTTCATGCCGATATTTATGTACGCCGCTGATTTGTGGATATAATCCAAAGAGAAGTGTTTAATTTTTGTCATCTGATTGTGTTTTACAATATGCTAGCATATGTCCAGAATTCAATCATTCATCATCCTTACAAAAATTTCTGCTGCATGCAGAAGCATTTAAATAATTAAACACATCCTTTATTAACAGTCTCATTACTAACAAACTATTAATTCATTAAATATATGTATTAAAGCAGCAATACACACACAAACTTTAAGGCAGAAGTGAACGACAATTTGAAAACATACTCGTTGTGACGTCACGTCGCGTGGTAAAAGTTATTTAGTGATAGGTATTAGATTTTCAGTACCACGCAAGTAGCCTATTACCAATAGTAATAGTCAGACATACGTTTCTCTGTTCATAGCCTACTCTGAGTTAGGATTTTCTTTGAACACACTGTATTGGGATTTTCAAGTATCAAGAGATGGCGCTGATCGCATTAAACAATGGTACACTTTGCATTACTGTCAATTGTATTTCTTTAGTTTTCGTATTGTTTTCTCATTTATTAGTAATTTTTATTTATAATTCAAGTATGTATAATAGATTGTTTGTAGTCATATAGTTGAATGTCAAATGTGTACCACTGTTTGTAGTTCTAATATTCGCCGCTAGTCAGCGTTTTCTTATTTGAAAATCTCAATAATATGAAATGATATTTTACATCATATCAGTTGTTACTAATTCATATTTTCTTGTTATGCGCAAGCAATATTATCAATATACGGTAAATACATACAATATCACATCACACTTTCTCACTCATTTATAATATCAGATCACTTTGCAATTGAGAATAGCTACAAGTGATAAAGTGAAAATTTTTCACTGCATATCACTCTGGTGAAAATTGAGAATTGGGCCCTATGTTTATGTTTGATTGTTTAATTTTACGCCAATGTACCTGGACGCTTATTCACTCTAATTTGTCATTCTGTCACACAATAAGTAGTGCCTCTCTTTCTTGTCATTAAATCATAAGCAATTTTCAATAACTTTTTAAATATTTTTCTCGGGTATTATTAAATAAGTAGGAGTCATTTTAAACAAATACGATTAACATGAAAAAATAAATAAAAATCGTGGAATTGTTTATCAATTTTTGTTAAACTACATGTACGTACCTAATACAGTGAAATTGTCTGAATGTATTAAATCAGACCTTATAAATGACTAAATAGTAATCAATCTGCGATTATAGTCAACTTTCGTTAATCTCACTATAATGGGAAGCAATAAGGGCTTTCATATTAAACTTATATGTTTGGATCTTACAAATACTCATCACATTTAATAAACAATATAAAGGTTTTAAATTGGAATCTTTGTAGAAAATAATTCTTACCTGCCATCCACCAAATATCTCGTTACGAACTACGTAGGCGATTCGTTTATCGGTTAGTAAAATGATGTCTTTTTCTTCTATAATCCACATATGGAACTCGTATGTGTCTGTAGTTGCGTACTTTCCCTTCTCTAATTCACGGATTAGTTTATAACCTTCTGCTTCATTTTTCACGTACGGTCGAATTACTGCATCTAAAGCAATATAGCGTGGAGGCCGTACACGAGTTACTTCTTCTCCCATTTCCGTTGCTCTAAAAAAAATAAATAAATAACAGTTTTTATTCATATCCGAAAATAATTTGATTTTTTTAGGAGTATTCTGCGATTCTTTGGATGCGTGAGGTGCATTGCTTTGCAAACAACACCACTGGCAACTGGCAACTGGCACTAAATTCATACATTTTACAATAGATAAATCATATAAAAGACATAAAGGTAATCGTAATAGACCATTTCAGAAATTCAAAGCGCATGCGCCAAGTGTTAGACTGCGACAAAAAGTTAGTGCCGATTGCCGTATACCCGTCCTTGTTTATATGATAGTTCTGTCAATTTACAGTTTTGTTTTTGTTTTGTTGGTTTCGTTTTTCAAATAATTATGACGGGTACTAAACGTCTGGTCCACAAAATATTGCAATTTGAAATGTTTTGTCTGGTTTAGAAAATAAAAACTTAGGTTAGGTATAGTAACACAATTTTTATAATTGATTGATGAATGTACTTCATTTTCTCACGTAGTAAAATAAGTTTTTATTTGTAAAGTAAGAATTGAAATCATATCTTATACTCAAATTCATATTAACAAGTTCTGTGTAGTACTAAAATTTAAAACAGAATAACGGGGTCACGTATAAATTTGAAATGTCGCCATTTAACGGCACTAACTTTTTAGTTCAAAAGGTAAATCTAGTGGTCGCTCAAATTTCTGAAATGGTCTATTTATCCTATCATGGGCGCCCGCAGACTTTTTTACAAGGTGGGTCGAAATTTTTGTTGTAAGAAAAAAAAGCGCCGCAGGCGAATTTTTAATAATTTTCAAGGTCAAATGTGTTTTAATGCAAAGTAAGATAATATAGAGTTCATTACAATGAAGCAAATTTAACAAATTCTTAAAAATTAAAATCAATATTTTATGACGAAAATGCGTATGTACGTTCTAAAAGCGTACAATTGCCCTTTCTAGTAGGCTTTATGATGCGAGATGCGAGCATAAGCAATAGCTACAGAAACAGACAATCTGAAAATACAATGTTGCATTAAATTAAAATACATTGCTGAGTAACAATATAATTATTCTATTGACTGCTCAAAATAAAATGTATAATAATTAAATGTTAATTAAATCGCGCTCCTCACAAAATACGGCAACCCTAATCATATGTAGGTACTTTTAATATAAATAAATATGCAATGTCTATTCATTATTTATTTTTCAATTTCTATAAAAGAGTAAAATCAATAATTGTGAAAGTTTTGAGAAGAACGTGATCATAAAATGATTAGAATAAACTACGGCATATTAAAGAAAATACAACACCGAAGATAATGTAATATAATAACAGTACATAACATAATTTACTCATTCTGACACTTCAGCTATTTCGTACTTAGTAATAGATAGTATGTAATAAATTTTTGAATAAAATATAAGAAAATATTATCAATAATTATTAAAAAATACAATGATACATTGAAATGAAAAAATAAAATTATAATTTTATTTTTAAAAATGGATACAGTCCATAAATGAAAGGGGGGTCAGTCGACCCTTTCGACCCCCCTGTGGGCGCCTATGTTTCCTATGTTATCATTAGGTTTGTTCGTTCCGGTATCTTGCGTTTTACCGCAAAACGCGGCGGTAAATGTCGCTACGTTTTGCGATTCACTGCCAATCGCCGCGGTAATAATTTAAGTTACTAAAAATGATTTTTCTGTTCGATCCGTTTGCGTTAAATTATTTTCGAAGATACTTCAGACTATTATAATTATAAAGGATACTCAGTAAAAATTTATTATTCCATTTTCCATTATTTTAATTGTTTACTATTATTATCATTTAAATTTAACTTGTTACAAATCATAATTCATATGACATTGACATTTATATATTTTACAGATGTATTTCAATTTCTAAAACTGAAACATTACATAGCATACTTATTGAAAAATAACAATTTTTTCCTAATATTTATTTGTCAAACACTGTCATACTGGCACTTCATATGTAGACGCGAACATTACCGCCGATTATTTTTTTACCACCGAGTCATGAGTCACTGTAAAAATTATCACCGCCAGCTGCCGCGGCGTTTTACCGCAAGTTACTAGAAAAACGGAACGAACAGAATCTAGTGACTTTACAGTGAACCGCGAATCGAAAAGAACAGCAAATTTCACCGCCGCGGTTTGCGATAGACGCAGGGTGGCGGAACAAACAAACCTATTATCATATACAAATAATAAATGAATCGTGTAAATAGTACAAAATATACAAGAGATATTTATAAACATTGGGTGCCTACATATTTTTGGTGGCATTTAAAGGCGGATACGGATCCCCCTTGGGAGTATTTTTTAGTTGTTTTTTATGAGTTTTATTTTTATTTTCATTTGAGTTTGATAATCCCTATAGAAGTAAAATTGCTGAAAAACTCTGACAAATGTACTGAAAAACTCTGTAATACCACTGGCATTAAAGAAAATTGACAATATTGTAACGCGAGTGTACTTACGACATTTGGAACGCGGGACCAGCCAGCGCGTGCGAGTCGACACCTATGATAGAAGCCTTCTGGTAGGGAGGAGGAGCTGTGGTAGGTGATCGATAACATAGATAAAGCGCGCGGAGGCAGGCGACGTAAGGGGACTACTGTGTAAACAAGAGGGGAGGTAAGCGCATTTTAATGTCCTTCGGGACAATGCTGGAGTATTTCAGCATTTGTTGGGGCTGCTATATAAGCGATGCCGCTCTGTCAAGGGAAGAGTTACATTGATAGAGCGCCAGTGGTATGTGATAAATAGTCAAAATATTTAATTAGTAATATCGTTTAAATAAATAGTCGTGTTAATTGTTTAAATAAATAGATAGATAGGCTTGTATTCTGAGCACCCGACTAAAAAAGCGACTAGCTAGTCGCCCGACTATCATAATGTTACAATATATACTTTAGACGGGTGACTAGCTAGTCGCTTCCTTAGTCGGGCTTAGTCGCGAGCTCAGAATACCAGCCATAGTGTTTCATTAGTTAATTATATTCGTAATTTTAAATAAGTATTTAATAATTCTTTAATATTAGTCATCGTTAAATTTATTATTTTTTTACAATTTATATATCGTTAAACAAACATTTATTTTAATTAATAATTGTTTGATTTTTACACTTCACCCAAATAAATAAAAACGTTACAATATTTCGAGCTGTTTAATGAAACAAAAAATTATTGTCTAAAATATGCCAATTTTGGGTAAGACAAAACTGTTTTCCCATGTTAAACGCCGATGGCCCGCTTTCCTTGTTACACCCGGTAGAAATATGTACTTATGTGTTTCAGTAGAAATACTTTTTCATTCTTTTTTTCAAATATTGTAGAAAATAGGGAAAATGTAAATTTGTATCATTTATTGGTGAAAAAAAAAATGTTTATTTTAAATATAAATGATAAATCGTTTCAATGTTTACATTATGAAATAAAAATAATAAATCATATCACTATTTTACTAGACAAAATGGCGGCCAAATGGGGGATTTGTCGTCATCCGACCTGCCGTCTACAGTTCATTTTTTTCTCCCATTACTATTTTTATGATAAAAAAAATCCAATGCACTGATAGATTCATATTACAAATGTCATAATATGGCAATTATAAACCACGTCACACACTACGCCCTTCTCATACTTTGTTTATTATTTCCGACTTCTACTGTATTCTCTTTTGGTCTCGTTGCTTGTATTTACATGGTGCTCCGTGATTTACATTTACTCAGACGCCCTAACAGCATACATCACAGTCTTTAATGACATTTTTCTTAAAATGTATTATGGCTGGTTTATGATGGATTTAATTTATAAATTTAAATTTACAAATTTAGATTTGAAATTTACGATTTACCTTGCTGGTTTATAGTGAATTTAATGATATGAAGTATGCCCAATCAACTTATATTCGGACACGTGGTTTGACCCAAATAGGATGACAGTTATATGATATTTATCACTTTTATCATAATCAATCTGTAGTTCTACATATAATGTTAATAATACAGGGTGTTAATACTAAGTTGTAACACCCGAAAACGGCAGTTAGAACTCATTGAAACAAACATCTTTTCTTAGTTCAATTTTTTGATTTGGAGGCCCAGTTCATAGTTATTCGCGTTCTTTTGGTTTTCGAAAAATCGTCATTACTTCCCTATTTTAAGGAATATTTAAAAAATACAAAAACTTTCTGCATTTGCTTTCGGTTCTCTAAAACATTTGTATTTACAATTATTTCCTTTTTTATCAAATAACAAAATGGCGACCGATCAATAATTTCAAAACAAGATATTTTGAAAATCACTCGATCGATTTTTGAAAATAAATCATTTATACAATCCTTAAACTATCTACTATAACATTTGTTTGAAACATTTTTTTCAATCTGTCCAAATAAATTTTTTATTCAAATTGAATTACAAGATAAATTTTAACAAACTGCAACAATCATTTAAAACAAAGTCGGCTTGCTGCCATTAAACAAAAATTAAGCAAGAAAAATAAGAAACAAACAAACAAGAAAAACAAGACAATGAACAATGAAACAACAACCGATTGAATGATGAAAATTATTTTACTTTCTTAAATTAATAAATACAGAATATCCGAATAAATGGATTGGGAGAGGAGGTGCTGTTGCGTGGCCAGCCCGGAGCCTCGACCTAACTCCCCTAGATTTCTTTTTCTGGGGTCATATGAAGACCTCTGTGTAGGAGGGACCAGTAAATACCGAATTGGAACTGGTGGCAAGAATAGTAGTGCAGCAGAAGATATAAAAGACAAACAGGCAGCAATTGCGAGTGTCTCTTCTAATATTAAAACACGCTGCCGGGCTTGCCTTTCTGCGAATGGTGGCCATTTTGAAAATCAAATTTAGTCCCTCCCTTGTTGTTTCATTGTTTTATTTTTCTTGTTTGTTTGTTTGTTTGTTTTTCTTGTTTAGTTTGTTAAAATTTATCTTGTAATTCAATTTGAATAAAAACTTTTTTTGGACAGATCGAAAAAAATGTTTCAGGCAAATGTTATAGTAGATAGTTTATGGATTTTATAAATATTTCATTTTCAAAAATCGATCGAGTGGTTTTCAACATATCTTGTTTTGAAATTTTAGATCAGTCGCCATTTTGTTATTTGATAAAATAGAAAATAACTGTAAATACAAATGTTTTAGAGAACCAAAAGCAAATGCAGAAAGTTTTTATATTTTTTAAATATTCCTTAAAATAAGGGAGTAATGACGATTTTTCGAAAAACAAAAGAACGCCAATAACTATGAACTGGGGCTCCAAATCAAAAAATTGAACTAAGAAAAGTTGTTTGTTTCAATGAGTTCTAAATGCCGTGTTCGGGTGTTACAACTTAGTATTAACACCCGTATATCCATATTTTCAGAATCCATTTGTCAAATTAAAATTAAAATGTTTCAGCTGTCACTTGAAACTGTCACTTTCCCCACCAAAATCATTAGGCGATTTCGGTTCACTTCTTCGGATTACTTACGGTTAGTTACGGTATGATATGGTTAATGGTGGCGCCAAAAATCGTTGGTTCACTTGTTGACACCATGCTTGGTGGTTATGTATATTCTGCGACATTTAAAACTGTCTGACAATTAAAATGCATTAACGGAGAAAGATAGTTTTTTCCATATTTGTCCAAAAAAGAGTCAACGAAAATAATGTCATCCTGTTTGACATAAGACCACGACTCCGACTGTTTTGACTTTTGACATTTCAAAGAAAGACATGAAAAAAGAGATAGAAATAGTGAACAGAGAGCTGACCCGACTCGCAAACCCGTTCAGCTGTGAGCACTGATCCAAGCATACCGGGTATGTTGTTCCTAGCGCCCGAATGTGTGAACGTACCTGAACGCAACATACCGCAAGTGAACGGTTGTCGCCCGAAATCGCCTATTGTTTGCAATACTGTGAAATGATTGGACGCATTTACAAATTTACATGTAGAATATAAAATATGGTGATATTTTAAATGTAAATATTAAATCAAAAATTTCTTAAATTCATCATGAACCAGTAAAAGCAGATGTGTACAATCTATATTTATAAATGTAAATTCGTAAATCTAAATTTGTAAATTAAATCCATCATAAACCAGCTATTAATATTTAATAAATAAAAAAAAAATTAATCTAAATTAAATGAATTTAAAAATCGGCTACACAACTCAATGCTTCTTATTATTTCGGTATACGAGCCCAAATCCATAATATTTCTGCCAGCTTAAATTTTCAACAAAGATATTATAAAACCTACGCAAATGGTGAGAAATTTATACAAATTTATTTCGACTAGTTTAAAATATACAGGATGAGTCTTTGAAATGACCGTCTTCCATATCTCCCCTGTCGTTAGAAATAGAGCATAAATTTATTAACAGAATTTATTCGTCTACTCAAGGAGTGTAACAATAGCTATTTGTGTATTAAGAGCGCAAAATGGGACATTGTCGATTGAGAGGTTGTTGCCGCGCGACGCAGGAGCGAAGCATTCTCTCGAAATCGACAATGTGCATTTGCGCTCGAAACACACACAAAAATTTTTCTACAGTCGCCACAATGACGTCCTCCACCATAACAAAAATTTATTTTTTATTTATTTTCACTTATCGGTATTTTCCATTCTTCTTGAGCTATTGCTTCAATCTAATCTAAGCATTTTATACTTTCGTTTTTGTAAATGAATGCCCTATTTTATTTTCACAGCAGTGCGGTATTTTGTTTGGTTATGTAAGTGGGTAATGTGTAACTACAGTGTCATTAATTCCTGACTAAACGTTTCCATTAAGAATATAGCCAAGTAATATTTCTCAACATTGTATAGTTAGAAATTTGAGGAGCGAGCGTTTTTTCTACTTTGTCGCTCTAGAGCGGCAAAGTGACATTTTGCGTTGACAAAAGAGAGCGCAAATGGCTCCTTTGTATATAGACTGTAGAAAAATTATTTTCACATATACATATATATATTTTTAAAAGTTTCAAGTCTATATATAAAGTTATCGAAAAAAAAAATTGTAGAAATTTCTGACCATTTGTTTTATAATTTTTTGAAAATGTAAACCGGCCGATCTCTTATGAGTTTGGGCTTGTACTTGCAATTTTGTATTTTTTTACTAACCTTTTCACTGCATCCAAGGAGCCACTAGCAAAATCAATAACTCCTGCTGCAGGTCGAGTCACTAAACCAACGGCTCCTTTTCCAATTCCTTTGAAAAAGCCTTCTACACCTTGTTCTTTAGCACCAGAGATAGGTTTGGTAAAAACTCCAGTAACTCCATCTACTACGCCCATGACAAGTCCTTTGCCACCTCGAGCAATGCCTTCTTGAATATTAGCTGGCTTTTTGTTGATCTGGTCTCGGCGCTTGCGCTGGTAGTCTTTGTCGAAGGTAAGAGCTGCAATACCCTTACCCATAGCACCGGTTATCTTGGACACAGCACCAGCGGCGCCGCCTACTGTATGACCGAATAAGCTGCGGACTCCCAGCGCAAGACCTTCCGCAAATTCACCTGGACCTTGAATTGCACCCTATAAAAATATATATTTTAAATTACATATGTTTGTCAAGGATATTCTATTTAGACATATTTAAAAGATATCTAGAATATAATTTACGACTGAACCAACCACAAAATTGCACCACCTTTCCAATCATTGTTTTTATAAGTTTTATGGTCGGCCGCACCTACGTAACTTAAATTTTAAGCTTTTCTTAAGGGTCGCTTAAAATTTAAGCCTTGTTGGTGCAACTGGCCATTATATTACAACATAAATTTTCTATTTTTTTGCTTTTGAGCTACAAACTAAAAAATCTGATGTGGCCAGCACATAACCTCTCGCCAGATATTTTTCCTGGTTGTAGGCATAATGAAAAATATTTTTAAATACAAATACATACATTCATGTCTCACTACAAAATAATTCTCACATCTATGGGATATTTTAATATAAATAATTTAACGTTCTTTAATATAAGTATTTACATAAATTTTCGATAAATAATATTTAGATGATTTTTTTCTTGTAACTACTACTTCCGGCTGTCCAATTGTTACCAAAACTTAATCAACTCTTCCCATTATTGTTAGATTGAGGAATCCGTAGTTAAAAATGTCTTAAGTCTTATAGTATTTGAGAAATCGTGGATCCAACATCCACACATATACGGACATCATCGTAAAAATGTTATAATCAGATTCTAGGGACCTTAAAACGTGCTTATTCACTAAAATCTGGATATACGATTTTTAGCATGAATTCAATACCTCGCTTAGCGAGAGGTAAAAACAGTCGCCATTAATAAAAAGTCCATGTTCCGCCTCTGACTTCAAAAATGATAGTGTTGTGTGTTGTTGATTTCACTCAAACTGCTGTGTTTTTTAAATAATTATATATACAGGTTGTTCATTTTAAGTGGTACACTATTGCTATCTCGAGAACTATGAGAGCTACGAGGTTGGTTAAATTAGCAAACATTCGCCCCAATTCTGTAAGAAAGTCGTTAAGTCTTAGCAACATTGCTATGGCAAATAACCAATAATAATTGTGAAAACTGAATAATACATAAAAATGACAGGCTTTACATTTGTTTCTATTGGTTAATTTTCTTAGCAACGTTGCTAAGACTTAACAACTTCCTTACAGAACTGTGGTAAATTTTTATTTTATAAGACTACTTTAATGAGTGAAACAAGATTTTTTTTAGACCAGTGGTTCTCAAAATACGGGGCACGACTTTCTTATATTAAATGGCAACCTATTTTTTTTTGTGTGCTTATTCGATTCAGTATTTTTTTTTTATTTCAAAATATTTGAGAAAAATGCAAAATTAATCATGTATAATTTTTATTTAAATATGACTATAAAAAGAGTGCTATGGAAAAAACAAATAAATAAAATGAAAAAATAATTACAAAAACCTTTATAATTTTTTTTAAGTTGTGAATAATTATTATTTAAACGAGATAAAATACATAAATAATATTAACAATTGTTTTACTGATTTATTTGTTTTTTCCATAGCGCTCTTTGTATAGTCATATTTGAATAAAAATGATACATTATTAATTTTGCATTTTTCTCAAATATTTTGTAATAAGAGAGTAATATGGATATCGTTGAATTCAGAAAAAAATACTGAATTGAATAAGCAAATAAAAAAATAGGTTGCCATATAAAATAAGAAAGTAGCACCCCGTATTTTGAGAACCACTGGTCTAAAAAAATTCTTGTTTCGCTCATTAAAGTAGTATTATAAAATAGAAATTGTTTGCTAATTTAACCGACCTCGTAGCTCTCATAGTTCTCGAGATAGCAATAGTATACCACTTAAAATGAACATCTGTATAATTAATTGTTATTCGTGCATCTTGAAGTGCTTTTACAATTTCAACAACCACATTAGAATAATATGTTAGGAATCATAAACTGTAAGTGACAGTTTTTAAGTCGAGAATGTAGTTATGTAAATCTCTCGAACCTACGAGTCTTGATTTCCCAAACTTTCGCGACCTAAAAATTACTTACAGTTCGAGGTTAAAAAAACCTAATTTCATTTTTCAGTTTAGAATTATTCGTTTATCATGTTTTATAAGTTCCATAATACCAACATGTTTAAAGATTAAAAAAAAAAATATCAAGGTACCTTGATTATTCATTATTAAATTTTCAGCTCGTTTTTTCTCAGAATTTTTATTATGCAACCTTATGATTTATTTGCAAGATCATAAATGGAAGAAAAATCACTATCGGATTCCGATACTAAAAATTTATTGCCATTTATTTTTTTGTGATGTCATAACTTAAAAATAAATGAAAGCGGGAGGTGAATCGCACATATTAATGTGTATTTTTAAAAACTAAAACCGACGTGTTTCAGCGTTTAAAAAAACCGGTTGACTTCGCTGTTTTTTTTTAATATTCCATACTTTAATCCCACACTGTATAGGGCGCGAGCAGACATGTGACTCGAGTGTCCTTGACGTGCTATGAATCAGCTGATTTGTGTACGCTTGTCATTTTGAAAAGAACAATGTCACTTTGACAAGACCAATGTTTTGACTCTTTAGGCCTGTTCGTTTGTATGGTTCTAGCTGCACGAACTTGTAATTTTGTGAAAAATATGTTCGTTTGTGTGTTCTAAATTGTCTGCAATGTGTTCGTTTGTAGTCGTGCGTACTGCACTAACTTGTCAGAACTGTACTACCTCCCGAGCTAGTACACTTAGTGCAGTTTATAACGTCACAGTAATTTGACAAACAGGCTGATGTGAACTTGTAATTGGCATTATATTTTTTCCAAAAAACGAATTCTAATCTAAATATGAATCAAAATAAATGTTTTCTTGTAAGAGATGCACATGAAAAAATCCTTTCCAATGAAAACTATTATTATTTTTGCTACTTAACCTATAATTTGCACTAACTTGTCTAATTTGTGTTCATTTGTATTTAGAAAATAAGTGTACTATTTTGTACTAAACTGCACTAATGACGAATTCTCAGTACGTGTTGTACAAGTTAGTGTAATACAAACGAACAGACCTTTTAATTTTGAACTGTTGAGAAATTATTATTTTTAATTTCATATGTTTTACTGCCTGAAAATTGTACATTAATAACATTTTAGCAGTTCAAAATCAAAATAAGTCAAAACATTGGTCTTGTCAAAGTGACACTGTTCTTGTCAAAACGACATGCGCACACAAATCAGCTGTTTCCAAGTACGTCAAGGGCGCCCGAGTCACGTGTCTGCTCGCGCTCTATATTTTTAACTTATTGATATTGCCTATTAAATAAAATTGATTTTGCAAATCGTCATTATTTTTTGCATGTGATACATTTGAGTGTAACAAAGATATGGAAATATTTTTTTTTTATTTTGATTCTTTAATATGTATTTTATGAAACAATCAAAATAGAAATTCCTAAAAATTAATTAACGTATATTATTACATATTTTTTGACAAAAAGACCAAAATAGAATAAAATACATCTTTCAAAAGACATTTCATCGCACTTGTTCGCTTAGAAAATTCGCAACATGCCGCTCGTTTCTAACAAAGATGCGTGTCTTATGAAACTTGTATTTTATTGTACTATTAAACAACTTATGTAAGTTAAACACTTGTTTTATTTGAAAATTATTATGTTGAAAAGCAATAATTATTTACCTGGAATGGCTCGTAGAAAAGATCTTCAACGCCTTTTGTTATGCCCAATACAAGGCCAAATGGATTTCCTAATACATCCAAGCCGAGGACAAGTACATACATTTGTTTAATTGCTTGGCCCACGTAATGTGATGTAGCTTCACTTACAAGTTGCTTTTGTGATAAGAACGAATAATCTCGCTCGAAGTAAGCTATTCTGTAATCACAATAATAAAATTATTATAAAATTATGTATGCAGAAAAAATTGTGGTAATTTTATGTTAATTAAAGTTTTGATGTTTTCTACACACTGAATTTGTGTCTACAGAAAATAAACATTATCATTATTATTTTATTTACTTTTAGGAACTAATAATAAGTTGATAAAAGTAACATGAAGAGAAGTAGTGATCATTTTGAAGAAAACATGGTTTGTGTCGGTGAAAATCTATTCTAACGACAATATTCTATATTCATAAACAACTGAATTTACACAATATTTAATTGGTTGTGATAAAAGATAGGTAAGCGTGTGATTTGAAAGAGGATGTTTAGAGTTCCTTTATCATAAACGTACGTACATTAATGATAATATTATACATACATAATCACGCTTGTCCCACTGAGTGGGTTATTATACAATGTACAGGTGTCTAATTTTCGATGTTTTTTTCAGATATCTAGGGTAATATTAATGATAGAGTAAAACCGTTTGCGCATTCCAGGATCAACTTTTCCAGAAAAGTTTAAGAGTCACCACAGGAATTTTCGATCTTTTGTTTTTGAGCTACAGGCAAAAACTCGTTTTTCGCTCATTTTGAAAATATATCATATCTTAATTATTATTATATTTAGAGAAAAATTGATTTAATAAAATTGTTACTGTTTCTTAGATAGAATAAAATGGTGTAATTAGATTTTTTGAAAACTTAATAATTCTTGAAATACAGGGTGGGGCAGAAAAACCTATCCGATTTCAAAACGTTATAAAATTAAAACCACTCAACTTGTCAAAAAAAAATTTTATTAACATATCGCAAATTTTATGCCATTTTTAAATTTAAGTTTTGAAAAGCACATCACTCAAATGTCGTCCTTGGGAGCGGATACACTGATTTAGGCGCTCGCGGTAGCTTTCCATGACTTTCACCGTCATTTCCACAGGAATTTCTTCAATTGCCCGAGCAATTTCCCTTCGTAAAGCAAGAAGGGTCCTTGGTCGATGCTGGTAAACCTGCGATTTGAGGTAACCCCAAAGGAAGAAGTCACATGGAGTGAGATCCGGTGAGCGCGGCGGCCAGCCAAGATCACCTCTCAGGGAAATGAGGCGACCGGGAAACAGTTCCCTGAGAATGTCCATTGATCGTCGCGATGTGTGGGCGGTTGCACCATCCTGTTGAAACCACACATTTTCCACGCCATTTTCTTCCATTTTGGGTCTAAGAAAATTTTCCAGCATGAAACAATAGCGCTCGCTGTTGACCGTTACGGTTTGCCCATTTTCTTCAAAAAAGTAAGGCCCCCAGACGCCTAGGCGGGAAAGAGCACACCACACAGTCACTTTTGGGCTATGGAGGGGTTCCTGATGGATTTCTCGAGGATTTTCGTCACTCCAATATCGAAAATTCTGCCTGTTAACGGCACCACAAAGGTGAAAATGGGCTTCGTCCGTGAAGAGCACAACATCGTCGTTTGGGAGTTCTCGGAGATCGCGACACAGGTTCGTACGGGTTTCAAAATCCCTTTCACTTAATTCCTGTGCAACAACCATTTTGTAGGGATGCATTTTGAGGTCCCGGTGCAAAATGCGCCGAATACTGCGGTTGGAAATCGCCAAAGCGAGCGAATGTTTTCGCGCCGAACGGCGCGGGGAACGTTCAATCGCGGCTCTCACATTGGCCACGTTTTCAGGTCCTGTTGCTGTCCTGGGACGTCCAGGCGACTTCTTTTTCAATGCTGAACTCGTCTGTCTAAAATTTGACACCCACACTTTAATCGTAGCGTGATGTGGAACAGGATCATGACGCCCGAGTCCGAAATGAATTCGAAAAGCACGTTGTGTAGCAATTATCGAACCGCCGCATTCGATAATCCGCTCAATAACAAAAGCACGATGTTCACCAGACCAAGGCATGTTGACTACTGACAAATGGCATAAAACCGGCTTTCTAACGGTTTTTACCCCACTACTCTACCTGCTCCCTCTTCTGGGAAAAAGGGATTTGAAATCGGATAGGTTTTTCTGCCCCACCCTGTATAACACAAACTTATGATTTTTTAAATGGGGACCTATGTTGAAAATAGTCTCGTCTTTTTGCTTATTTTATAAGCTTTTCAATGATATAACAAGTCTACATTTTTTGTTTCAAACATTTATAAAAGACGATTTATTAATTTATTGAGGTGAAAATATTGGAAATTATTAAGAAACAAATGAAAAAATTTATTACAGATCATCATTTATTTATTTTGATCCTATATCTAATCATTATGTTCTCAAAATTATTCTTAACTGTTAACCAATTATTTTCGGGTTAGTTAAATTACTATTTACTGACGTTACAGTTGGCTTTGACACAATCCGAAAAAAATAGTTTAATATGCTTTTGAAGTAAATAAATTGAAAAATTAATAAAACAAACAAATATTATTAGAAATATGCAAATAATGATCTGTAATAGATTTTTTCATTTGTTTCTTAAAATTTTTTAATTTACTCACTCCAATAAATTAATAATTCATCTTTTATTCATGTTTAAAACAAAGAATGTAGACTTTCAATATCATTGAAATGCTTATAAAATAAGCAAAAAAGACGAGACTATTTTCAACATAGTTTCCTCTTTAAAAAATCATAAGTTTGTGTTATACCTCGAGAATTATTAAGTTTTCAAAAAATCAAATTACGCCATTTTAATCTATCAAAAAAAAAAACAGTAAAAATTTTGTAAAAACAATTTTTCTCTATCTTAATAAATAAGATATGATATATTTTCAAAATGAGCGAAAAACGAGTTTTTGCCTGTAACTCGGAAATAAAAGAAGATCGAAAATTCCTATGGTGACTATTAAACTTTTCTCGAAAAGTTGACCCTTCAAACGGAATGAGACACCTGTACATCAGGTAACATTTGAATACTTTGGATCTAGGAAACTATACTTCATTTCACGTAAGGAAGTAGTAATGGGAACATAGGTTCAGTTAGATTTTGTTGTTTGATTGGTTAATATCGGGGTATTATCCAATTCAAAAACAAGATAAAACTGCATCTATCTTCCCATCACTATTTTCTTACGTGAAATGAAGTATAGTTTCGAAGTTGGTTAATTAGATAAAAACTGCTTTGGGTTGTAGAAAACTACATAAATCACTTATTGACTGTAACTAGTCTATTTTAAAAACTATTACGCAACAAGTGCAAAAAGGTATTTGTTTTATTATCTGAAACATTTCTCTTGAACAGTATACTCTAGTTGCTGAGACGAGAGAATGTGGAACTAAGTTTTGATAAGAAACAAGTCATTCTATTTGTTCGGCTCCAAATTTATCCTCTTTTGACCATTGGAATGACTGTTCAAAAATTAGCTCCATATGTTTTGGCCCAACGACTGGACTATAATTGTTTAGATTGTTCGAATCTAACGGCCGACTAAGTGTATAGTCGTTAAAATGCCAAAATATCAGATATTATTACACTAGCACTCGTATGAGACGACCTGACTAGTTGTCCATGTTAAACATAGATGGTGCTAGTTGTAGAAGTATTTCTGCTGCCTTACTGGTTTTATAAGTAACCAGTGGTTGCCGCACGGATTAAATACACCAATTGCACTAGAACTAATACTGATCGATCACGAAACGAGTACCTACTGTACTTGAGGCCTTTGCCCAAGAAGGTTTGCTGGGCCAAATTTTGATTTTATACATTATTCCGTCATTTTTTAGCATAATCTACAACATTATAACATTTTTAAACTTAAATTTTACTACATTAGCATACCCTGTTGAACTTTTTATGCACCTTTGAGAACCATTTTAGATTGTCTGATGTAATGTTTTCCTAATGCCCAGTTGCTTAAATTTAAAGCGACCGATACACAAAAAAAAGCAAATCGAAATTTTGACAACAATGTATAATAATACATTTAACATTTAATTTCGGTGCAATATTGTCTATTTAAGAAAGACTTAACATTTAAGTTACATTGGTGTAACCGGCCATAGTCACCTAGATTAATTAAACAAGAAATATTTCACAATGGGAGTTTTCGAGTATTTGATTTTTTTTTGTTAAAATATTTTTAAATTTAAAGCGTTTTTTACTTTTATATTTTGTAAAATTTTAAATAATACCAGAGAAAAAATGGTAAACGTGTTTCAAAGAAAGAGACAGAAACAAAACACGGCCACCTGTGTATGTTTACATTTGACACTTGACAATTTAATGTCCGTGTTTATCGTATTTTTTAGGTTTCACGTTTACATATTTAAAATCAAATAATTTGCTTTTAGCGATTTGACATTAAATTTGACGTTTCAATATCAATTATAGAAGACTTACGTTCATGTTTTCATTCTAAACTAGCGCTCGTAGCGGACAACTACGGTGAGCCAAAGATGACGCATACGTCATCGTATTGCGGGAGATTTAACTAACGATTCATTTAATATCGTTTGTACAAAAAATACGCTATATTTTATTACTTTTATTGCATTATTGCTTGTATAGTATTGCAGTAATGTGGAAAAATCATTACATTTCCCCCATTATCTTATTTATCTCGAATTGTTTCAAATACATTAATAAAAACTAATATGTCGTTGAAAAGAGAAAAAATGGCGGTTTATATTTTAGTAAAATAATTATAGGTTGCTATTTAAAAAATTAAAGTTGGTAGTCGTAACTTGTAAACTTGGCTTTATATCAACATCTGCCATCACATAGTATATTTAAGATAATAAAACTTTTTATATGAGCCTTTTTTCTATTTCATATAATAAAAAATCTGATGTGGCCAGCACATAACCTCTCGCCAGATATTTTACCTGGTTGTACGCATAAAACGAAATATATTTTTAAATACAAATACATATATTCATGTCTCACTACAAAATAATTATTTTAATATAAATTATGTACAATACATACATTTTCTTTATATTCAATATCCTGATATTTTTTTTCTACTTTCCTTTTCTTTTTCTTTTATTCGTCATTTTTTCGCAAATTCCTTTTATATTCTTTTTTAGGTATATTCTTTTGCGTTGTTGACTTTTTATTTATTTTCATAATCTTCATAATGATGTACAAATATTTTTGACAGTGGCATACAAATATTTTTGACAGTGACATTTATGTGTGAATTACAAACATTTGAATTTCTTGCCTTGAAGTAGTTTGAGCTAAGAATTTTTACATCAAATTATTTAAATCTATAGAAGATATAATAATGAATTTATATTTATCGAATAAAGAATTTAATGTTCTTTAATATAAGTATTTACATAAATTTTCGATAAATAATATTTAGATGATTTTTTTCTTGTAACTACTACTTTCGGTTGTCCAATTGTTACCAAAACTGACTCGACTCTTCCCATTATTGTTAGATTGAGGAATCCGTAGTTAAAAATGTCTTAAGTCTTATAGTATTTGAGAAATCGTGGATCCAACATCCACACACACACACACACGCGCACGCACACATGCACGCACGCACGCACGCACACACACACACACACACACACACACGGACATCATCGTAAAAATGTTATAATCGGATTCTAGGGACCTTAAAACGTGCTTATTCACTAAAATCTGGATATGCGATTTTTAGCATGAATCCAATACTTCTCTTAGCGAGAGGTAAAAAGTTAAAATGTGAGGGGGCGGGTATCACCCCATATTATAATAGAACATCTGTATAATAGCGAAATTATGTGAATCTGTAGGATATGCATTTATAAAGAAATTAAATTTGAAGAATAATGATGAATTTACTTAATAAATTATTATACCTGAAAACAATATCGTTGACATCGGTAAGAGTAACACCAACACCCTGTAGAATGACACTAAGGAACTCTGGCATAGCAGTTGTGGATGATGCGTGATGTGCAGCTGTGGAAGTAGCCAACGAGAAACTCACGTGAACTTTCAATGGCGAGAAATGTAACAGATCGTAAAAGTTTTTCTGTTCTTGTTGAGAATGACTTGTAACGTGGGCTTCTAATGGTTCATTCACTAATGTCATATCTTTTAGGAACAACTGTTTCTAAAATAACAATACAAATAAAAAATTTGAAATGTGCTTATATTACACAGGACGATTCATCGATCTGTTCTTTTTTAATAACTCGATTATATTAAATATTATGAAACAATTTTTCAAACCAAGTTTATTTTATTTTAATATGTCTATAAATCGGCTATATACGTTTTTCTATAGAATGTTCCATTTTTACGGAATGGAACACCTATATATTTATTCAATTTTGAAAAGAACATGAAATTTGCTATTCATTAAAAAACAATCATATTATTAAATACAGAAGAATTTGTAATACTATTGAATTAGACTTATCCGATAATTAAATGATGTATTAATGAAATATTAGATTGAAATAGATGAAATATTTAACTAATTACTTTTCTTTAAATTTGTATTTTTTAATAATGTAACATACAATACAATTTTTTATATTATTGGATATTTTCAAATTTGAATAAATAAATAGGATGTTCCATTTGAAAATATAGTCACATACCATTGCGTAAAAATGGAACACCTGTAGAAAAACCTACACTCTCGATTTATAGATATTTTAATGGGCTACTTTTTTATTTAATATTTTTGAAGAGACGATAAAAACTTGGTACCCATATTTTTTTTTTTGATAAAATTTTCATTAATTGGCCAGAAAAAAAATTAATGAAATTTGAATATTTAAATTACCGCCATGCATGACGTAGAATTACGCCGCACCAATGAATGACCGTAAAGTCATAGCATCGGTATGCCCCATGGCAACGGCATGTGCGGGTAATTTAAACATGACAGATCACCTGTTTGACGTTTGAACAATAGTTTGGAGGTTAATATTTTAGTTTGTCATTTTAATCTTGTACGAGTATAAGCTAAGTTAAAATCCTACTTAACAAATCAAAATACGCAATAAAAGTAACACAAACCATGCAAATTGCAAATAATAAACGCAAGAGACAGTGAGAGAAAAATGAACTATTGGCAAATTCAAATTAAAAGTCAAAGCCAGTAGGTATACTAAAGTACCGCCATGGCAACCATCTTGGCCTTCAAAAGCAATAATAACAATCCTTGTGTCGCTAGAAGCACTACCGTCGCAGGTGTCAAATATCACATTGGTATAGGGCGCGAGCAGACACGTGACTCGAGCGTCCTTGACGTGCATGAAATCAGCTGATTTGTGTGCGCATGTCATTTTGACAACAACAATGTCAATTTGAAAAGACCAATGTTTTGTACTTATTTTGATTTTGGACTGCTACAATATTATACAATTTTCAGGCAGTAAAATGCATGAAATTAAAAATAATAACTTCTCAGCAATTCAAAATTTAAATAAATCAAACCATTGGTCTTGTCAAAGCGACATTATTTTTGTCAATATGACAAGCGCACACAAATCAGCTGATTCCAAGCACTTCAAGGTCGCTCGAGTCACGTGTCTGCTCGCGCCCTATTCACCAGTTTTAATTTTGGTGTTAAAAAAAAGTAAACTGAGAATTTACCAATAATAATGCCTGGTTGCTGTGCAATTAATTGTCATCATAATAAAAATAGAAAATATATTTTTGCATACCAAATGTTGAAGAGAGACGTCATCAGTGGTTTATCGAAATATGCAATGCATTGTGAAGTAAGAACTGTTAATTTGTATAGAGTTGCTGAAATTAACATTTTTCATTATTACAGAAACATTTTCTAAATAACCAATAATTTGACATTGCAAACATCACAGGACACTGCAATAATACAAATATAACAGATAAAATCGCCTCTATCGGGGGAAAAATCGTTATTGTTGCTTTTTAAGGCCAAGATGGCCGCCATGGCGGTACTTTAGTATATCTACTGGCTTTGTTAAAATTCGCAATGGCACGTCATCTACTGGTTATATTCTTAAATATGCCTTCCTTTCTCCAATTCAAAATAGTGACGTCACAGAAAATGTTCTTTCTTAATTTACTAAAAAATATATTTTTTAAATAAAATTTATATTATTACGTAAGTTTTCAACATAACTATAGGTATTTAGTGATAGATATCGGATTTTCAAGTAGCTCATTTAAAATAAACTTCGTTTGAAATTTTTTTCCATAATATTTAATCAGTGCTCAACTTGCTGCCCTGAAATTAACATGTATCTTCTGCAATAATTCTTGACAGTATTTTGGGCGAGCACTGATTTTGTAACAATGTAGTTCACAAAGTATATTTTATTATTATAATTTATATTATTTTTTAAATTATTTGTACTTGCTGAGGATGGACAAATTTTGTCTGAAACGTCCTATATAATAAATCGACGTTTGACTACTGTCATAAACATATAAGGAACCTACGGCCTATTTATTTAACTCCGAACTTCAAGACTTCCCAAATTCCCATTTCATAATATTAAAAATAATCGTTATTAAAAAAGAATAGACCGATGAATCACCCTGTATAGCTCAAGTTAAAGATTTCTTTTAACCGCCAGCCTCAGAATTCAAGATGATTCAAGAATATGAAGTATGCGTAATTGAGGACACAGCGGCACAATATAGTTATACTCTATCCGTTTTAACTATAGAGCGTTGGGTGAAATAGGGCTTAAGATTCTAGCTCTCTGATTGGTTCAAACGTGAACCGAGTTTACACAGTAAAATAAATGACCCGAAATTTAAATTTGCTTGACAACAGTTGTCAATTATTATGCCGTCTGACAAAATATATAAATGTCAACAAAGTTAATAGTACACGATTTATTTCATATTATTAATTTCTGTTCAGTTCTGTTTGTTTGTTTTTTTCGTTTATATAATTTTCATAGTGTTTTATCGTTATATTTCATATTACATAGTTTTCATTGTGCACGTTTTCTTAGTTTTTAGTTAGTAGTTCGTTAGTTTTGTTATTGTTTTCTTCGTTAATATTATGGATAAAAATCCAGAACCTGGCTCTGCCAATGTTTTAAAATATCCAAAAGGAAAGGCCCTCCGAAGCGGCCAAAAAGTGGCGTATAATTTATACTGCACATATCGTGCCACGAATGCATATTCCAAATTAGAAAATATCCAAATTATAGCATCAGAACTGGGCATAGGACGATGTAATATTTAGAAAGCTATAAAAGAACATGAGGAAAAAGGGTCATTCGGATCACCCCAGGAACAAAGAAATTTGTTTAGAACATTATTTTGTTCATATTTAACGGTGTATATAGTTTATACATATAATGTATATATTTTAGAGTGTAAATATTTATATTTCAAAGGTGAATTATATTTTTATTTTACGTTGTTTTCTTTAAAATTTATTTGAATAATGTAGTTTTCATTTATGAATGCCCCTTTCTCCGAAATGTAGAGAAAGGTTCGGAGATTATAGGTAAGTATATGCATAAAAACACAAAATAGATAAGCAGATGTACGTACAAGACAAAATTACTGAAAAAATGTCAATTAGAAAGAATTTTTTTAAATCCAGGAATGGCGCCAATATTTGATTTCTTTATTTAATACATGTAAAAACGGCCGCGCTCGAAGCGCCATCTAGTCTATAGTTAAAACGGATAGAATGTAGATAATTTTTAATTTCACTTTTTTAATACTTTATAATTAAACATTACCTTAGTTTCATTACAACATATACATGGCTAAAATTGATATGCAATACAAATTTTTATAAAGGCCTTGCCTTGGAGACCCCAATTCCCGCACTAGCGTTGGAAATAATCACGATTTAAAATATATTTAAAGCAAACACAAATTATTTATTACAAAATAAAAATAAATTTCATTACATCACTTCTATCCGTTCTAATACTTACTACTTCTTCCTGAGTTTGCTCTTCGACTTCAAAAATACCGGTTAAAGCATTAATAAATCCTAAATCTACTTTAATATGGAACTCTTGAATAAGCACTTTGAAATATTTGTACTGCTGTATTGAACTGTGCTTCATTATACGCTGTACAATACTTAATTCTGCAAAAGGCTTCATGCTGGACTCTGCTGCTACGGTTTTCGGGGGCGGTACAGGAGCTAAAATCACTGGGAAAATGCAATCATACATTTGGTTGTCAATCTGCACTCGATTTATTTTCGCGTGCAACTGCATATGGTGTGGTGACGTTTTCATTTGTAACCAAAGTCCAGTTTGGAAGCCTCGGCGAATTTTGCGCTTATGTGGCCGCAGCATTAGTAGACTTCCAAAGTCAACTACTGTTTTTGCATCAATTTGCACTTCCAATGAAACTCCGTTGCTCTTTAGAAATTCTTGATATGCTGATTCCATAAAAATACATTCTTTTACGCTTAATGGTTTATAACGATTTGAATTCATTTTGGATGCTTCCCAAATTATTCCAGAACTGTGAAAATACATATGAATTAGAATTCATACAGGCGTCTCGGACATACATTCTGATTTCGATCACAGAAATTGTAAGAAATACGAGGTCGGTTAATTAGACAATAGTATATTACTAACAGAGGTGGAAAGTGTTTCATTGTCGAGGGCGAAGATAATTAAACAAGGCGCGAAGCGCCGAGGTTAACTATAGCCCGAGACAATGAAATTTTTCACCGAGGTTTGTATACTATTTTATTCACAATCTGAAATAAAAAAATTAATATTTGATATTTAAACAATAATAACCTAACATAAAAAACGAATGGTTTGAGATTGTTCATTTGTCACATGAAGTGTCAGTTTGATTTCTAACCTCAAATATTAATTTCATTAATTACTTGTATTATTTACTAGTTTATCATATAAACAAAGCGGGGGGCAGCTATTTTCCGCCTCGAGGTTGGAAAGTATAGCGTGAGTATAACTGAGGTTGGAAAGTGTCAACTTTCCAACCCCAACTATCCTCACGTTATACTTTCCAACCTCTTGGAATATGAGGTTAACAATAACTAACTTCCCAACTTTTTAAGTCAGAAATCGTCATATTACTAACCGATTGTGAATAAAAATTATTGTTAAAACACGTATGTATGTGATATACTATGTTTGTTCCTACAACTAATCCAGACTGTCATATGTACGTCAGATGCATGCGAATTTCAAAAATATCGTTCCAACCGACTGTTGTATAGTCCATCGGACTGTTGGTATTTTTGTTCCTACAGACATCGGACGCGTACATGAATGCATTTGCGGACTATCACATTAATCCACTGGTCTGTGCTGTGTTCCATTATTTGTCAGCACACATGCACACCACAATTTTCGCGCGGTGTAAGGAAAATATCAAATCCATAACCTGTGATTATTTATGTTTGTTTGGCCAACCTCAAATAAAACAGTAATTATTTAGGTATGTAATATGATAAATAAATATTTAATTTTAGAATTTAATAACGGATTTTTTTTTCTGCAGTGGAGGCTAATTAATTATACTTCGTGGGGAATATCCCGATATTATCCAATCAAACAACAATATCAAACTGCACCTATATTCCCATCACTATTTTCTTACGTGAAACGAAGTATAGGATGATATGACAATCTGAGTGTCGGATCTTGAATCCGGATCCGAATATCGAGTCTTGGAAACGGATTTGAGTATCGAAACTTAGATTCGAATATGAGTGTCGGATTTTAGATATGGAAGCCACTATGCATTTTTGTTTGATGTGGTTAATTAACAATTGGCATATTACTAATGTTTAAATTTGTGTTGGACAACTTTTAGCATCCGCTAGGAAGGAAATTCCTTTTATGTGAAACACGTGCATGATGTAAATAAATAGGTATTTCGCCACCTGCAATGAACCTATGACCATTATTTATCAAAATTGACCTTAATCCCTTTTTCTTTGAAGCATTTGTTCTACTACTACAGAATTTTCAATATTCTATTCTAAGATCCCCTCCTTCTTTTATTTACATGCTACGCACCTAACCTAGTGCATAATTTTATGTTAATTCAATATACCTATTAAACTATACCGCTAAAAGTCCCATAGGAAATGTCCGAAACATTTTGTACTCTTCAAGCATGAACACGGCGCCAAATGGATTTAATTTCTGGTTCGCTTACCAACTGTGCGCGCATGCGCTTGAGACGAATTGGACCCAGAATTAAAATTTGGATCCGGATCCGCAAACAAAACATCGAATCCGGATCAGAGTCCAAATCCGGATCCAAATCCGAATTAACCAACCGAGTACTCGGATCCAAGTTTTGTCGGATCCTCACAGCACTACTCAAAATGCACAACATTGCCCATTAACCGACCTCGTAACTCTTACAGTTTCGGAAATTCCAATGGTAACCCAATTAATTTGGGACAGCTTGTAGATCATAAAGAATTTATTTCCCCTGACAGGTAAAATGTTATGTAATTTTATAGGGCACGGAAGATTACGTGACCTATCATATGTTTTGTTCCTTCTCACTTCAGACTTGATCTTCAGCTCTGTCCCATGCTAACATCCGACTGTACTTTATAACACAGTGCGTATGCGTCAGTTTGAATAGCTGTCACATTTTTCTAGCGGTAAATTTTAAGAATGAGTTTGCGCTAGCGTGAAATTTGTTGCCATTTTGGTATTTGGCGGTTCTTGTGCATATAGCGATTGTGTTATTGTTGTGTGTTATTATTTGTTTCTTTTTGTTATCTTGTTTATTGTTATTCCTTTTATTGTTATTTTCTGTTGTTTGTGTGTTGTCATTCTTTTTCAAACGATGCCAGTGTGTTGTTGGGTGTAACAGTTTGTAGTCGGATAATAATGTATAACTGTTTGCTATCCCATTAAACACCGATTATCGAGGTAAGATTTAAAACCTAATCATATTTGAACATAAGTAGCAAGTGACAATTTGCATAGGTCGGTTAGATGTGAAAAACAAGAAAGACGTCGTCTGTGGCCCCTGGCCGTTTATATTTGTAAGAATATCACTTGCTGTGACATATTATCGATATCCCAGATTTGATAGAAGGGCGTTAATGAAGCCGTAAATTTATAAATTGTCAATTACTGTTGTTGGTAAGATTTGCTTTTTCTTTTCATTTCAGGAAGTAAATTTGAAGATGAAGAGCATCCTGATCGTAATACTAATGAATATACATATTTGATCACATTGTTATCTTCCATTATTGGCGTATGAAATGTCCTATAGAGGCGCTGCGTTCATTTAAGATGGCCGACTTAGCTGGTAATTTTGGTAATTTTCCTGAGGTGTGGTCGGCTGCCATTAACAATTCGGAGGGTTCGCATGTTTACCGCTAGGTGGCTGCGGGTTAATTTCAGTCGCGAATATTTTATTATTGAAGAATTCAATAAAAACCTATTTAATTCTTATTGTCTTCATTTTATTCTCATTTGATATCTTGCTAGAAATGTGACAGCTATTCAAACTGACGCATGCGCACTGCGATATAAAGTACAGTCTGAAGTTAGCACGGGACAGATCTGAAGATAGAGTCTGAGGTGAGAAGGGACAAAACATATGAAATGCCACGTGATCTTCCGTGCCCTATAATCAAAATAAGTATGTAATAATTGTTGTAATTGTTCTTACCTAGCTATTGCGACATACATAATTTCATGTCGGGTGTAATTATTTACTAAAGACAATCCAATACCATGAATGGAAACGGTGATTTCTTGTTCAACATTATCAAAATCTCCTGCACTGTGAGCGTCTGCAGCAATTTGCAGGTCTTCAGTGAATAAAAGAACTCTTTGAAGTCCGTCCAAGAAGGACACCCAAAATATTTTCTCATTTGTGTCAAAAGAAAATTCCCCTAATTCATCTTTACGCAATTCATTCTCCTGTTCAGTTTTCTTTCCTGTTTCCCATACAATAAGACGAGGACCAGTCGGGTTATCCCAAGTTTGTAAAACTTTATGCCTAGCAGGTAAAGTTTTTACATTTACTGATTCTTTTTCCCATATATTTAAATCATGATTTGTGTGATTAATGATCAATGCTGGAGCTAAACCATCATTGTATTCCGAAAATGTTATGTAAATACCCACTTCGGTTACTTGCACATCAACATTTATAGCTCCATACTAAAAAGATGAAACAATCAAAACATATTTTCCTACGACTCGAACGATCTTGAATTGCTTTGAATCAGGGGTCTGATTTTGTATCTTTGAAATTTACTGCAGATTCAAATTGATCAGATTTCAGATTTCCCCTCCACTTTATAGCCCCAGACAGAGATAGATTTCGAACGTTGCTCGCTAAGTTCACTGTGTTTTCTAATTTGTTTATTAATCAAAATATGATAGATATCAAAGTTACAAAATCAGATCCCAGCTGGGATGAGTGCGTTTGTCACAATGACAAGAATAATGTTTCTAAATGGAGAAAAAAATCAAAATAGCTGACATCTGGTGAGAGATTTGTGAACGTAGCAAATAGGGAAAACATTACTTTTTGTCAATTGTTGGTGTAGTTTATTTTGAATATAAATGATATTTTACTAAATCGGTTTGACGTTTACACGTTGAAATAAAAACAACAAATGATATCACTATTTTATTATATAGAGTGAACCAGAATGTTTAAAGGTCACATGTCATGAAAAAGTTCTGATATGATCAAAATAGTATCAATTTAATGGTAATGCCATATAATGTTACCTACATTACCGACATTTGGAAAAGTCAATGTCGTTACGTATTTTGAATTTTTTGATATGCAGATTGTTTTTATCTTTTAAAATTAAACTGATATTTATTCAAAACGTTACGTTAAATGGTGTTTACGGATGACCATGACAAGTTTATTTTCGAAGCATATTTTCGTTCTAGCAGAACGAAATAAGCGGAAATATGTACGCCAATGCAATCTGTCAGTCGTATTTCACTATCACAATGATGCGGTAAACAAAAAACCAGAACGAGGCGGAACGTTCAATCATTCTGGATCACCTTGAACTTCACTTCACGTAAGAAAATAGCGATGGGAAGATAGGAGCAATTTGAACTTGTTTGATTGAATATCGGGGTATTATCCAATCAAAAAATAAGATAAAACTGTTCCTATCTTCCTACCGCTATTTTCTTACGCGAAATAAAGTAAACTATTATTAACGAAAGATGACTAGTCAAGGTTATTTGTTTGAAAAAAGAATACATAGCATTTTATAGCAGTAGCTTATACTGTATTTCAGATAAGAATAGACTTGGGGGCGCTGCAGAGCCAGCCAATTTTACACACATAAAACTTATGAATTAATTTTGTTGCGTATATGACATATTTGACAACTCGAAACTTTTAAAATTTGTTAATTTTTAATTATTCTTTAGTAAGTATACAGTTACTTAAAATAATATACCTGCTTACATATTGCTATTGTAAACTTGGTTTGCATATAGACCAACCAGAAAGCTGGAATCGTAAGCCCCATCTTACTCCTAAGTCTATTCTTATCTGAAATACGGTATAGCAACATTTTGTATTAGAAAGGGAAAGATTAGTTGACGTATGTCTATTTAATTTATGCGGTGACAGATATACGTAAACGGTGACATTACTTTTTAACACACTAAACATAGCAATGACGTATGTAGTAGAGTAACCGAGATGTAATTATCTACTATACTGCCCTCTGTACTAATGTTTATCCAGTGACAATTAAATCAAATTATTAATTTATGGTTTACGTCAAATCTATATTTTTGTTTCATGCAAACAAGTAAGTGAAGAAAAGAAATCTTCGAGAAAACATTATTGAAAAAACAACAAAATTATTAAATAAAGTACATTTATTTTTTCAATTAAAATGTACCAATAAATATTTCGCGTTGGGTACGAAATGCCGTGAAGTTATTTGCAAATATTATAAATTACCTTGAATAGTCATCTTTCGTGAATAATACTATAGATAAAATGGCGGCCAAATGGGGGATTTGTCGTCGTCCAACCTGCCATCTACAGTTCATTTTTTTTCTTCTATTTTCATTTTATAAATAAAATAAATATACGGTAATCAAAACCACCTGATAGTCACGGGACCTGAGTAGTTCTCAATATTTTACTCCGCGGAATTAAGTATTAGCAGTTGTGAACAATTCAAAGGCGTGTATTGTTCTATCAATCTGTGAAATATCTGTTCAAATATCCGTTACGTTCTTTGTTTATTTTACCGTCATTATTACTTGTATTTCATAATTACATTATCGACAACAGTATTTTTGAACTCTTATTGGTATATTTAATTAATTAATAAGTTTTTTAGGTTAAGTTACACCCGAAATGGTTTTAACAGAGGAACACCACACTTTTGTTGAATTTAATAAATTTACTAAATTAAAAATTCTTTATAATAAAAACACACATAGCCATGAACTTGAATACCAAACTTTTCTTCCCGGAAGTCTAGTTTTCATGTCATTGAGGAAGGAAGCGGGTCTCGTGACTATCAGTTGGTTTTGATCAGCCTGTACATATAAATATATGATCACAGCTTATTACCATTTCTGGGAGTGTCAATCTGCTTCTATTCGCAGATTTCGGTAATGATAATACAGGGTGACACTGGAAAACGGGCCACACAAAATAACTTTTTTATTAATAATTATTTTTTAAGTTTCTTTGTATATTTGTAAATTAGGCTTAGGGGCTCACAAATCATGGTATTTGGCATGATGGTAGCACTTCCATATTTTAAATGGGATTTCCTATTATGTTTTTATATATTTAGAATCTACGTAAAATTACGAATTCAACGATGCTTGAAGCAAATTTTTATTGGAAAAATAAATTACATAAAAGTACTTACTAATGAACTTATTATTTAATAAAATTTCAATAAAATTTAAAAAAATATATGATGTTAGAATTATTTGCGTAAAGCATTTGCCGTACCCAGGAAAATATAAAAAGTGTAATGATATATTTATTTTATTTATTCTTAAATGGATATATTTAAATAAATATTTACCTTGTTGGGTATTTTAAGCAATGAAGTGTGTACTTCTGTAATTAAAAATGGTGCTGAAACTTCTTTAGTTTCACCAATTTTAATTTTCAATAATTTATCGTCTCGTTCACTTCGTGGCCACAATGGGGTACAGGAGTCTGATCCAACAACAATCCAAGAATCAGCTGGACGTTCTAACTCTTGGCATTCGATTGCAAATGGGGCGTTATTTACCAATACGTAATAGGGTGTAAAAGTTACTTGTTTTGTTAAACCATTGTAAGTCAGCTGATTGTGTACTCCAATCTACAAAAAAAATCTATTTATGTACCTAAGAAAAAAATAAAGATCCCAATCTCTAGTAGAATTTAGATAATGCTTATCGTTTTCTAGCCACTAAATCTACAGAACTGGCTTTCCTATTGATCCGTAGCAGTGAAATTTGTGAGACAAATCTCATGTCTAGTAGAATTTGAAATAAAGCTATAAAATTGTATCCCTGAACATTTGCGCAATAGCTTACAAATGATTTAAATTTTACATACCCGATATATCATATTATTTGCTTTACAAACAACTGTTCCAGAAGATCCAGACACGTCCAAGGAAAATTTGTCAGACCATTCTCCATTTCCAACTTTAATAGATGCTTTCTTTTTGCCAAAAAAGTTCTTAGCATTAAACGAGAACAATATCTGTTGAGTAAAATCTTCAGGATGATGCAGAATATTAACTTCATCATGATTCTAAAAAATAGGTTCATTGTAAAGACATGTAAGATAAATATTTAAACATGAACACAAAAAATCCATGCTGAAAAATTATAGGCGTTCATAAATAGAAGCATAAAATAAAATAAAAATTATTTCTAACTAAATAATTAAATACATATGAATAATAAAAATAAATTTTGTTCGTAATATTTGTAAAAATTAATTATGCATTAATCAACAAATCGTATTCTCTTGTGATTAACTATAAATTAAAATAAATTTCACTTATTCTAAAATAGTAAAATTGAGAAATAATTAAAGATGGAATGTTGCAGCAATTTTTTTGTTAAAAACCAAAAATTAATTTCAATAGCGTTTCTACCTTAGAGGGACTGGTATGAAGACTTTTTTCACCTTTGCTAGATTTCTGTAGTACATAACAGTAAATGTCATTGAACATTGAAGTAATAAATAAATTCAAAATAACTTACCCTATAACTTAGCATCATGCCAGTTTTGTTTAACATCCAAAATGGACAATACAAAGACAGTATTCTGGTGCCATGCTTATTTGAACAATGCATCCCAAGATCAAGAATCATTTTAGCAATACTATCGTGTGAATTAAACGACCATACAGTAAACTCATTTGGAAGGGCTGGTATTAGTTGTCTACAAGACCATTCCTTTTCTAAATAGTTCGGTATCTGCAAATATATACTTAATTATTATGAATAGATCTGTTTGTTTCGCTACTTTGCGTCTACGGTTTACTGCCACGTCCATACAAAGTATAGGCCGCGAGCAGACACGTGACACGAGCAACCTTGAAGTACTTGGAATCAGCTGATTTGTGTGCGAGTGTCATTTTGACAACAACAATGTCACTTTGACAAGAATACTATTTTGACTTAAGGCGATTTCGGGCGACATACCCGTTCACTTCTTCGGATTACTTACGGTTAGTTACGGTATGATATGGTTAATGGTGGCGCCAAAAATCGTTGGTTCACTTGTTGACACTGTACTTGGTGGTTATGTATATTCTGCGACATTTAAAACTGTCAAAAATAGTGTCTGACAATTAAAATGCATTAACGGAGAAAGATAGTTTTTTTCCATATTTGTCCAAAAAAGAGTCAACGAAAATAATGTCACCCTGTTTGACATAAGACCACGACTCCGACTGTTTTGACTTTTGACATTTGAAAAAAGACATGATAAAAAGAGATAGAAATAGTGAACAGAGAGCTGACCCGACTCGCAAACCCGTTCAGCTGTGAGCACTGATCCAAGCATACCGGGTATGTTGTTCCTAGCGCCCGAATGTGTGAACGTACCTGAAGGCAACATACCGCAAGTGAACGGTTGTCGCCCGAAATCGCCTTTATTTTTATTTTAAACTCTTAAGAAGCTATTATTTTTAATATCATGTGTTTTACCGCCTGTTCAACATTTAAATCATTGCTGTTGAAAAACGCATTGCATTTTTTCTTTTCATTAAGTTTATTATGGAAGTAAAATAAGTGAAGATTAAATTTCTTTATAAAACCGGCCCTAAATTCCAAAATTTATTTAAGAGTTGAATTTGAATCCACCACTTTTTACGTGTTGGAATCTGTAAGGTTGGCAAACCTTGGTTTTATGCGCTCGTACAACACTTAGATCATATTGGCGAAGAAAATGAACTCGTAGCCGCCTAGTAGCAATATTATGAACTTGAAAAAAGTAATCAAACTGTTGTTTACTGTTGACATACTGCCCTTTAAACAATACTGCACTTCAAATCAATTTACATTTATGCTCTGTTCCATTTAAGCCATTCAGTAGATGGCACTGGCAACAGCGCAAATCTGAAGTAGCCGAAATTACATTGGGTAAACCTGGTTCCTAACTCTAATTTCAGCCAATCAGAGAGGTCAAAACTATTCCCTATGCTCCGCAATACTGAATGGCTTAAATGGAATAAGGTATAAAAATATATAAACTTTATTGGCTTATATCCCTGTCTAACACTATAAGTTTTGACGATTACTCTTTTTGCCGGCCATTTTCTAAAATTGGAACTGCCTCTATCGGTCATTTTCGTTGCCAATAATTAAACTACGAGCGTAAGAGCTTGTTTATTATAAATTTAATTTATAAATTTAGATTTATTAATTTTAATTTAGAAATATAAAATGTTTATAAATGCATTTGCTGGTTCATGATGCATTTAGATTTGTAATTTATAGCTGGTTTATGATGGATTTAACTTACAAATTTAGATTTACGAATTTACATTTATAAATATAAATTGTATATATCTGGTTTTACTAGTCCATGATTCATTTAAGAAATTTATGATTTAGAATTTACATTTATGGCTGGTTTATGATGGATTTAATTTATAAATTTAGATTTACAAATTTAGATTTGAAATTTACGATTTACTTTGCTGGTGTGCGAACCTTAACAATTTCAAAAATTAGTGACGTTCAGGGTGGCTTTTTGCCTGAGAGGGGATGTGTCGATCAATTGTTTGCTCTTCGTACGATTGTTGAGAAGTCACTTGATAAGAACAAGAAGGTGTTCTGTGGCTTTCTTGATCTAAAAAAGGCGTATGATAGTGTTCTTCGAGATACTTTGTGGGATGTACTCAGGGAGTACGGCGTGAATGGAAACTTGCTGGGAGCAATTCGTGCATTGTATGAGGGTAGTGAGGCTGCTGTAAGAATAGATGGTAGGTTGAGTGATTGGTTTCGTATAAATGTTGGTGTGAAACAGGGCTGTGGTATGTCTCCGTGGTTGTTTAATTTGTATATGGATGTGTTTTTGCGGAGAGCATTGAGTGAAATGGATGGTGTACAAATTGGTGAAAGTATTGTGCCTGCGTTAGCGTATGCGGATGATGTAGTTGTTTTAGGTGAAAATGAAGAGCAACTCAGAAGAATGATAGAGAGAATACATGTAGTTGGAAGAAGTATGAATCTGGAGTTAAATGTTGATAAATCCAAGGTGTTAGTATTTGAAAGGAGTAAATTGGTGACTATGTGCAATGTGTTGGTGGATGGAGTGAAACTGGAGCAAGTGAATGAGTTTGTATATTTGGGTAGTATGATGTCAAGGGATGGTCGAATTGATAGGGAAATTGAAAGGAGAGTGAGTGTGGGGTGTAAGGTAATGGGTGCTCTGGGTATGTTTGCTCGAAACGTAAACGTATCTAGAGAAGCTCGTTTAAGTGTGTATAATGGAGTGCTAGTGCCTGCTTTGATGTATGGAAGCGAATGTTGGGCATGGACGGGAAAGCATAAAAAGAGAGTGACTGCCGTGGAGATGAGGTATTTACGTGGAGTATGTGGATATGTAAGACGGGATCGCGTGAGGAATAAATTGGTGTATGAAGAATGTATGGTTAGGAAGAATGTTGTTAAGAAAGTAGGAATGAGCCAGTTGAGATGGTTTGGTCATGTGGAGAGAATGAAGAGTGAACGGCTTGTTAAGCGTATATATCTTGGTGAAATTGAGGGTGTTCGATTGCGTGGCCGTCCAGTGTGTAAGTGGATGGATGTGATTGATAAGGTACTAAAAGAGAGAAAGTTTCCGAGTGGGAAGAGAAGAAGAGCGTGTATGAATGCGATTATGAATGTGGCCGAGGCGAAAGAAGTGTGCTTAGACAGGAATGTGTGGCGAAGGATGATTGTTTCGTAACTATTATTGTGGTCCGGATGCGGTATTGCGCTACCGAAAATCGGTCACTTTAATATGTTAAGAGTGAGGAATATATGTTGTACCTATGATGTCAGGTTAGTAATAATGTTGTTGAAAGAGAGACTGATTTATTTTTGGATGATGTTATTGTTATTCTTTCGGGTTTGTGCTAACCCACTAAGTGGGAAATGCGTGATTTTATGTATGTATGTATGTAACAGTTGTTGACAGTATCAGACAGTATTATGATTACGTCAAAAAATAGGTAATTATTAAATTTTTTGAGGTAAAATTACACAGTAATGGCTGGTTTATGATGGATTTAATTTATAAATTTAGATTTACAAATTTAGATTTGAAATTTACGATTTACCCTGTTGGTTTATGGTGAATTTAAAGATATGAAATATGCCCAATCAACTTATATTGAGTCACGTGGTTTGACACAGACGGGATGACTGTTATATGATATTTATCACTTTTATCATAATCAATCTGCATTGTTCTACAGATAATATTAATAATATATCCATATTTTCAAAATCCATTTGTCAAATCAAAATTAAAATATTTCAACTGTCACTTGAAACTGTCATTTTCAACAACACAGATTAGGTGCGTTCAATGAAGTAAGCAAATCATGCAAATGCTAGGTAAGCAAACGAGACATTTTGCTTAATATATTGAACGGTTTGCTACTTATAACCATAAACTGTCATCCATAACTGTCATCGGAAACGTTGTAAGTTGTCAAATATAACATGTGTATCTCTCGTATCTCTTTTCTTGGTCTGCGAACTTTTGGAAATGAATTTATATTTATATTTGCAGATAGTGTGATTAATTTGGAAGAATCTATATTCATTATTTCAAAATATTTTAAATTTAATAATGTTATAAACATCCATCACAAAACTCTCAAAGCCTTTTGACATGTGGTTGACTAACACAAAGAAATGGAAACAGTTTAAGTTAAATTCAAGTATGTATAATTTGTATTTCCCGCCATTATATTTGACACTTAGCAAGACAAGCGAGAAATTTGTGGCTTGGATTGCTTGCGAGCAAATCAAGCAAATGCTAGGCTAGCAAAGTCGTTCAACAAATTTTACTTCCGGTTGCTTGTTTTGCTGGGCTTATTGAACGCACCTATTGATTATGATAAAAGTGGTAAATATCATATAACTGTCATCCCATTTGTGTCAAACCACGTGACCCAATATAATTCATCATATACCAACCAATGAAGTGGTGTCACCAACGTCTCAAGTTCAAATGAGGCAGATTATCAGATTCAGATTCATGAATTTACCACAACATGTGCAAAGAAAATGATGCGTTGTGAGTTTGCGCACTTCGGCTCTTTTCTCTGCTCCCTTTCTCTCACTTGCTCTTATACAAATCCTTATTCCATCTCTCTTAATCCTATACATAACACAAACGTGCATTGTGAAATATATGCTTTCGCGTACTATCTAGTTAAAGAGATATATGATCTAAGGTACAACAGTATGATGTTATTTTAAGTTTTGAAAGTTGGTAAACCTCACTCTTGCACCCGACCCTGCCACGCACGGCAACGTGCATTTTCATCAGTGAATAAATCGTTATGTTTTTATTTTAAATGTGTGTGTGTTTTTAGGCAAAGACCTCATAGAATCTAATTGGTATTAAATTATCCCGAACTATAACTTAAAAATAATTATTGTGAAGTAATGCAATACTTACCCGAATTACAATATTCGCTATTCCCGGATTAACTTCCGCCAAGTTCATTTCTTCTCCTGGTTGCACAGTGTATTCCTTGACATTTCCTTCAACAATACAAATCACTGGAATAGGCAAACAGTTTCTAAATTTAATTGCTGGTCTTAAATGTATATTGTAACAAGTGCTGGCCATGGTAAATTTTGTAGTATCTGCGAAAAATACTTGTTCAGTATTTCCACATGCCTGAAAATAAATTAAATTACCAACAAAAATATTTAAAAGAAATGCAAATATCAATTTAGTTAAAAATATACATAGTAATATTTCAAATATTTAATAATACGAGCCCAATTAACACATATTTAATAAACTAAAAGAATTACCCTTATAAGAAAAACTTGATGTTCATTTCTCATATTGGGACACATTAACTCCTTAACCATTGTAAGTTTGTGTTGAAGGTCCCTCCAAACGAAAGGTGAAGCGGAGACAGAATGCCCTTCTACACTCAAAAATAGTTCACTGGTGAGAGTATATGCAGCATTTATTGGTATGTTACAATCGGAGTTTGGTGGAATACTTTTTATAATTTCTAATTCATTGCCCCGGTTTGTCATGTAGTAAATATTCACTGGTTGATCAAAATGATTATGAACCTAATAAAAACATTGAAAATGAATTAGAAATATTATTACAAATCAAATACTTGTATTGTTCTTATTTTAATTTACCTGTAAAATACTTCTTAATGTAATAATTGTTTCAGCGCCTTCCACTGTAACTTCGGAAATTAATCCCCAATTTTCATTATTTTCTCTATAATTTAATGGAAAGTATCTTTTGACTGCACGTAATACAGGGATTTTTAAGGTACATTTCATGTCATTCACCTAAAATATAAAGCATTCACTTATTTATTGCAATTTATTCCTACTTTCAGCAATGAGAAGGGGAGTGGATGAAAGTATTTTCACTCACTGCTTTTGCCCACCCGTTCTCATAGGAATAGGGCACGGAAGATCACGTGACCTATCATATGTTTTGCCCCTTTCTCACTTCAGACTCGATCTTCAGCTCTGTCCCATGCTAACTTCAGACTGTACTTTCGACGCAGTGCGCATGCGTCAGTTTGAATAGCATTTCTAGCAAGATATCAAATGAGAATAAAATGAAGACAATAAGAATCAAATAGGTTTTTATTGAATTCTTCAATAATATAATATAATGGAAGATAACAATGTAATCATATGTATATTCATAAATATTACGATCAGGATACTCTTCGTCTTCATTCTTGCTTAAAAAGCAAATATTACCAACAGTAAATGACAATTTATAAACTTAGGGCTTCATCAACGACCTACTATCAAATCTGAGTAATCGATAATATGTCAGCAAGTGATATTCTCATAAATATAAACGGCCACGAGCCACAGACGACGTACAGTCTGAAGTTAGCATGGGACAGAGCTCTCGGATATAGTTCGCAAATCGATATCTCGGATCGTGGACACTACCAACTCTTTAGATATTTGGTCGGTGCTACCAACTTAGACGCAAAAATCGAATAGAAAACTATACTCTATCCGTTTTAACTATAGAGCATTGGGTGAGATAGGGCCTAAGACTCTAGTTCTCTGATTGGTTCAAACGTGAACCGAGTTTACACAGGAAAATAATTGACTCGAAATTTAAATTTACTTGACAACTGAATCAATTATTTTGACGTCTGACATAAAATAAATAAAAGTCAACAAAGTCAATAGTACACGATTTATTACATATTATTAATTTCTGTTCAGTTCTGTTTGTTAAGTATATTATTGTTGTTTTCGTTTATATAATTTTCATAGTGTTTTGGCGTTATATTTCATATTACATAGTTTTCGTTGTGCGCGTTTTCTTAGTTTTTAGTTAGTAGTACGTTAATTTTGTTATTGTTCGTTAATATTATGGATAAAAATTGATAGATATGTACGTATAAGACAAAGTTACTGAAAAAATGTCAATTACAAAGAATTTTTTTAAATCCAGGAATGGCGCCAAAATTTGAATTTTTTATTTAATACATGTAAAAACGGCCGCGCTCGAAACGCCATCTAGTCTATAGTTAAAACGGATAGAGTATAGAATGGAAAAATGCGTTCTGTCCCATTTTTTCGTACAAGTTGCTAATTTCATTTAACTGCAAATGGTTGTTCCTTGGCGATCGCAACGCTCATCCCAACAGGATGTCCAGTAAATGAAGAATTTTACCCTACAAAAGGTCGGGTAGTTCTGAATTTTTAATATGTTGTATAGGATGGTTGTTTAATGAAAAATCCAAATTTCCACAACTCCCCTTCCTCCGCTCCCTCTGTCCATCCAGTAGAAACCACCAAAAATCGGCACTTTTTCAGTTTTTCGCTTATAAATGAATTTTAACGTCAAGAAACTTATTTACCGACTTGTAGAGGATAAAATTTCCTAAAAATTTAGTACGAAAATTTTTTTCTACGATTCATAGCAACGGAGCTATGAATCTTCTAAAAAAGGCAACAATTGCGCATTTAGCAAAATTTTGAGTTTCTTTCAACTTTACATTTCAATAACTCCGTAACACTTCATTTTAGGGTAAAAGTCCTCATAATCAATCATCTAGAGAATTTAATTACCTACAAAATCCATTTACAAATATCTTTGTATGAACAATGCAACAGAGTGGGGATAAATTTACAAAAAAATGTCGGTTAGCGGATGATTGCGCGAGTGTGCGTGATAATCCTTTTGGAACCGGTAATTCCAGTATTACAATTCCAAAAATATTTTTTTTTGTATTTCTCATCTTTACATCCTTATGAAGATTTGGGCCCAATTGCATAACACTGTTAACACGTTGTTAAGGCTTATTTTCCAATGTATTTTTGATACGTATCCAGTGGCGTTCCCAGGATTTTAGTCTAGGGGGGGGGTATGTAGAGGAAATTTATAAATATAATTTTTGTGTATTTACTTTTCGCTATTTTTTTAAAATATACCTTAGGGTGGGCCCTTAAAAGGGATCAAGTTGAATTTTAACCGGGTCGCCCCCTAAAGACGTTCCAAATAAATAAATAAAAAATTGCGCAGGCAATGATTCCGCTTAATATTAATATTTCACCGTACCAAAATGCACTTGATTTTTCCCCATTTAAATAACATTGGGTTTTGACACATTTTGGAACTGTATTTTTGTCAAAGGCAATAAGAGGTTTAAAAAATCTACTTAATATGGGAATATATACTAGAGTGACCCGAAAATATGTGGACAAAATTTAAAGTCCCAATCAATATTCTTAAGACAATTGTAAATAGCTTTTTTGGGCTTGTGGGTGATAGATTAACCATCTATAATTATCTTAAGAATAATGATTGGGACTTCAAATTTTGTCCACATATTTTCGGGTCATTTTAGTATATATTCCAACATTGAGTGGATTTTTGAAACTTCCTATTAGCTAGGATTTTTTTTTCTAAAATGTGTCAAAACCCAATGTTATTTAAATAGAGAAAAGCAAGGGCATTTTGGCACAGTCAAATATTAATATTAAGCGAAATCATTGCCAGCACAATTTTTATTTATTTATTTGAAACTATTTTAGGGGGCGTCCCGGTTAAAATTCGACTTGACCCCTTTTAAGATCCACCCTAATATACATATATTTTAAACAATTTCATATACTTATACATATTTAAAATAAAAGCAAAGATTTTTTACAGATATTAAGATATAGGAACGTTAAATTAAAAATATTTCACCTAATAGCATGATTTATACTTGAAAATGGCTGTTTCTTCCCTAGAAATTCACGCCAATTTTTTTCTTGATAACAAGTTGCAATTTCTTAAGTGAGGGGCCATTATTAGAAATTTCGAGATAAATGAACAAAACATAGAGCAATTTTATGACAATTGTTACAACTAACTCGAAATATCACTGATATAAAAATATGTGTAGGTCTAGAGGGGCGATCGCCCCCATTGCACCCCCCCCCCCGGTACGCACTGTACGTATCCATGGTTACACAATGTGCAGTTAAACATATGATCAGCTAACAACCAGGCGATTTTTCGCGACAAATACCCTAGATAACCATGTTTACTATGGTTTGCGTACATGACGTCATACTTTGAATGTAGTTCATGGTATCTCGAAAATTTTTTTGGTTAACTTATGATGTTTCCTACATCTTTTTCTTCTATTTTTTCTGCTAATAATTCATTTCTATGCAATTTATTTTAGATGTACGACAAAAGCATTATCTAAAACTAGAACTGTATTAAAATTCCTTTCGTATTTGAATTTATTATTAATCTTTTAATAAACGTTTAATGTTTTTCTTACTGTCCTTAAATATTATAACTTTATTGTTTATCAAAAAATAAGCTTCTGATAAATTTAAGGTTATAATTGTAAGACAAGGATAGAAATAAAAACGCGTTCAAAACATCCTCTGCAGGATAGTAAGATGGTTTGGCTTACTACAGTTAACGACGTTAGCATATGACGTCATCGTTTCCATCGCGAGAATATCAAACTACAGATAACCACACATAACCACAGTTAACTACTTGTCGCGAAAAACCGCCTGTTACTGACTTGTCCCCTTAGAAAACTCGCGGCAAGCCGCTCGTTTCTAAGAATAACGCGTGCGCTAAAATCATGTCTTATGAAACTTGTATCTTAATGTACTAATATGCAACTGACCCTTAATTAGATTTTGCTTATAATCGGTCAACCGGAAGTACCTTCATTTGAAGCTCGTAACTGTTTTTCTTTAAAAAACGCAGTTAAATATCAATTTTTAATATTTTTTACTTCCTTGTACGAAGTAAAGGAAGTATTGTAATCGCGAAAAATTTCGGTTTTGAGATTTCAACGGAAATATCCATTTTGACCATCCCTGAATCCATTCTGAACTAATTTCGTCGTGACGTCTGTACGTACGTATCTCGCATAACTCAAAAACGGTAAGCCGCAGAAAGTTGAAATTTTGTATTTAGGACTTCTATAACATCTTGTTGTGCACCTCCCTTTTTGGTCATTACATAATTTCCAGAAATGGTACTTTATTTGAAGCCTATAATAGATTTTAATGAAAAACTATATTAAAATATAATCCAAAACGTTTCAAATTTGGTATATAAGACTTTTATATCAATTGGAATAACATATCAGATTTTGGTTAAAAAAAGTTGTTAACAGTTTTTCTTGAATAAAATGGTTTTATTTTGAATTTAGAAATAAATGCTTCAAATAAGAGTTTTAGAGAATTAAATTCTGCGTCTAGCACATCAAGTATTATTAACTTAGCCCTTTGTATAAGCGAGATATGTAAATTTAAAATTTATGTACTTTTTGGTTTTTGTAATGAAGCTTGCTATGGATTAGGTCAAAAAATAACAAAAAAATAAAAAATAGATGTCAATGTCAAATTACGTCAAACACGTACAATTTTATAATCTGATGTGGACACCACACGACTTCCTTGTACGCAAGACTAATATGAAGTATAGACTCAATTATAAAATTGCACGTATTTGACGTAATTTGACATTGACATCTATTTTTTATTTTTTTGTTATTTTTTGTCCTAATCCATAGCAAGCTTCATTACAAAAACCAAAAAGTATATAAGTTTTAAATTTACATATCTCGCTTATACAAAGGGCTAATTTAATAATACTTGATGTGCTAAACGCAGAACTTAATTCTCAAACACTCTTATTTGAAGCATTTATTTCTAAAATCAAAATGAAACCATTTTATTCAATAAAAACTGTTAACAACTTCAGGTAATATATCACTTCCGGTTAGCCTGTTTTAACCAAATTCTGATACATGTTATTCCAATTGATATAAAAGTCTTATATACCAAATTTGAAACGTTTTGGATTATATTTTAATATAATTTTTCATTAAAATCTATTATAGGCTTCAAATAAAGTAGCATTTCTGGAAATTATGTAATGACCAAAAAGGGAGGTGCACAACTAGATGTTATAGATGTCCTAAATACAAAATTTCAACTTTCTACGGCTTACCGTTTTTGAGTTATGCGAGATACGTACGTACGTACGTACGTACACACGTCACGACGAAATTAGTCAGAATGGATTCAGGGATGGTCATGGATATTTCCGTTGAAATCTGGAAACCGAAATTTTTCGCGAATACAATACTTCCTTTATTTTGTTTTGTTATTATAATTATTAAAGAATATTTTATTCTCTATACGAATTGACTGTAGTTTTTTTGATATTCAATGTATTTAGAGCTAAACAAAAATTAAGACGGAGTAAAATACATAAAATTGACGGAAGGTAATGATGCTGGTCGCATCAAATTTTTAAATTTCATCTACGCAATATCTACGTTCAATAGAAGCAGTAGCCATCTAGTTCACAAGTCCGTTTCACTTATGTTCCCGCCCGCGACATTTGCAAGCAAGTAGAACGGGAAAATTGGCGGTCGTGGTCACGAGCGTTGTGGACGTTAAGTGGAACGTACCCTTGGAGTAAATTAGCCTAAATAGTAAAAAAAAATTAATCTAAATACATACCACAACATTAAGATATATTTCTTCGGCAAAAGGTGTAAAACCAATTGATGACAAACTTTTACATAGAGCTGCGGAACTAAAGGTCTTATCCAAAGGACGCGTTGTGTCCAGTTGTATTTCTGTACCACTTTCTAATAAAATGTCTCTGTAAAATAAAGAGTCAGTAAAAAATCATAAAAACTTGCTTCAATATTTTTCTAAAAATGTATTTATTTACAACAGTATTTCTCTTCTAGTTATTTACGCAATAAGCTAGATTGTAAAAGTTGACGTTTCATAAAACGCGGACAAATTGTCAAACCTTCGTTGACTTTGTGATGTTTTTCAATCTGGTTAGACGTTTTATAAAACGACGAACAGAATATTAATCGCATGCAATTTCTCTAAATACATCTCAACTAATATATCCTATGTGAGGTTATTGTTGTTATATTTAGTGAAATATAAAAGCTAAGTAAGCTCTTCGACGTTTTATAAAACGCCCAGACGCTTAGATGTTCTATAAAACGACTAGCCAGATTGTGAAACATCGCTTAGTCAGCGAAGGTTTGACAATCTGGCTAAGACATATACAAACTTAAAAGGAAATGTCCTCAACACCCGAGTATTCAAAACCGAAATATGCATGCACAGAATCATTCAAATCCCGTATATTCAAAAACAGAATCGCGTATCGCCTGAATCTTTCACAAACTGAATAATGGGTGTATTCTAAAGACATTCCGTTATTTATAAACGGACCGTTAAAATTAAGATATCCGTTAACTAGATTTTGCTATTCTAAAGACACTATCCGTTAATAATATAAACGGCGATCCGTTTATGTTATCCGTTTATAAATAAAATTTAAACGGAGAATGATTCATAGCCGTTAATTGTAAACGGACGACATTTAATACATAAATATTTAGAAATTTCTTAATTGTACGCAGAGAATGGCGTTATCACCCTTTACTGTTTGCTCCGACCCTTGGATTCATAAAATGTAATTGAAAGGAAAGTACAAATAAATAATTTTTATAACAAAATTATACTCGTACATAACCCATGAAAAATCGGTTCGATGAAAGATTTTAACAATACAAAAATTATCCATTTCTCGTTCTCAAAAAAATTTAAAATGCTTCTTTCTCTAATGAAGCGAACTGATATTTTACTCTACGTTGCAAATCTTGTACTTTACCTAATGTTTTAAAAATATTCGAGTATTTTCAGGACTGCATTTAATCTTCAGGTCAAGGGCTCAAGACACAAATGTTCTATTGGTGCCTTTATTTTTAATTATTGATTAGAACAAAGAATATTTTGATTACAACAATGGATATTTTGATTATATTCGAAGAATACTGATTAGATGAATAAATTTATAATTTGTGTAGGTTTTAAAGTGCATGCGCCTATATTTAATTGTGGCCCCGCGTATGTTCATTTTCTCGATACTATAGATTAGCTTGGTGGTGTCTATAATTTCAAGATAAATATTGGGGTTGGGCGTTAGGGACCTTCTTCATTATTACTTTAGCTGCGCTTAATAAGTAACGAATTATGGTTTTATAGATTTTTTTGTTTTATGCCCATTTTTTTCCAAATTTACAATAATATCAAAAGGTTATGAAACTGACAATTTTGACATTTATTACAACAAAGTATTTACCTACCAACATTCCAAAGATTATTTTGGAGAATATATTCATTATTGTGATTATTTATTGATATAAATTTATTACTAAATAGTATCTCTAAATTTATGTATTACAAATATCTGTTTAGATCTTAATATATTTTGTTATTATAAAAATATGAATATGTTGACATTTACAATTTGACAACACTGCCCTACAGTAGCAAACGGATCCGTTTATTATATTAATTTTAACGGATCCGTTCAAATGTCATATTGTGAATAGAATTTTTAGTGGAATCCGTTCATAAGAAATATTTTAACGGATTGTGTTTACAATACACCCATATGTGGGTGTGGCCAAGCGAAACTCACTTTAGGTTACGTTTATTTATTTTTCGTATGGCGTATAGCAGGTCACAATAATAATCATAGGAATATAAAATATAAATAAATATATGTAATGAACAGGTCCAATATTTTTGTCTGGGGGCCTTTACAAGGGCTTTTTTTAAATTTCGGCATTTCTGTTGTTATTTTTTCTGTTATTTATGGCCGTGAAAGACACGGGATCCAATTCGGCCCGCCATTTGTGTGAAATTTTTGCCGTACTGCTACTGGAGTCCGTTGCCCGCATATACCTTTCAACTAATATATTGCAAATACTCCTATCTTTCACATAAGAGTAGGTGAAGCCAACAATGTGAAATGGAAATATCATTTCTGCATAAGTCTATCTCACACAAAAACCCAAGCTGCAATTAGACGCATGCTTGTAAACCTTGAGTACTATTGGCTAGTTGATGCAGCGAGCATATGGTTTGACGTTTGATTTAATTTTCATTTCTGTTTGGATCGTGAGCATTGCTCTGTTTCGGTAAAACAGTATTTTATTTTCTTTGTGTTTTGTTGATATCATGCTGACTAGAACGTGTTGTCTGGGCCGTTCTAAAGCTCCTAATGTTAATTTACATACAGAGAATTTATTTTAAAATGCAACATATGATTTATCACTTCCATGGTTACACACTACTGTCAAAAAATGACAGCAATGTAATATTTGTCCATTTTAAAATGCAACATCATAAATAGTACTGCAGCATAGAAGATATCTCCAGAACACATCGCAAATGGTATCAATTCTTTCTACGAGCGACAAGGATATTGCCTCAGTTTGAATGGAGGTATTTTTGAACATTTATTACATTAAAATTATTTTTTTTGTAAGCCAAAGTTTGTTAAGATGTGCTACATTAAAGTTTTGATTTTTTGTTAATAGTATGTAGGCTAATTTATTGGAAATTAGTGTTGATAATACATAACTACAAATTTTCGTATGTTGCATTTTAAAATGGACAAATATTACATTGCTGTTATTTTTTGACAGTAGTATGTAACCATGGAAGTGATTGACCATATGTTGCACGTTAAAATAAATTCACTGTATGTAAGATTTTTTTGTTTGTAGTTTTCCTACAGCCAGTGGAAGAAGTAACTTGTGGATACAAAGATGCGGTATCAGGCTAACTGATAGTGCGTCTAGTTTTTATGTTTCTAAAAATTAGATTGTATCATGAAACGAAATTACTCTCCGAGAAAGACAATATACGGGCCTATTCTGTAACTCAGTCGCTAATTTTTAACGACTGGTTATCATTTTTAACCAATTAAGTATGTTGATATATAACAAAAAATTGGAGTTTTAGTTGTCAAATCAATATCTATAAGACGCGAGCAGACACGTGACTCCGGCGTCCTTGACGTACTTGGAATCAGCTGATTTGTGTGCGCATGTCATTTTGACAAGAACAGTGTCACTTTGACAAGACCAATATTTTGACTTATTTTGGTTTTGAACTGCTAAAATGTTATTAAAGTACAATTTTCAGGCAGTAAAACACATGAAATTAAAAATAATAATTTATCAACAGTTCAAAATTAAAATAAGTCAAAACATTGGCCTTGTCAAAGTGACATTATTTTTGTCAAAGTGATATTATTCTTGTCAAAATGACAAGCGCACACAAATCAGCTGATTCCTAGAACGTCAAGGATGCTCGAGTCACGTGTCTGCTCGCGCCCTATAGGCGATGTGCACATTTTGAGCGTCAGCGCCTCTAACGGCTACATTGGCATTTTTGGGTACCTAATAAATTTTGACATTTCGAGAAAGTGATACAATTTACAAT